>VUQH01043829.1:8122-20886 GCA_015106775.1 Etroplus canarensis | reverse complement strand
TTTCCCTGAGTCCTTGTGTTTGTCTTTTGTGCTGTTCAGTTCATGACTTTCTTTGGCTCTCATCCCCAGTCTATGGTATTCTCAGTTTATATTAAGCTTCAGTTCCAGTCCCGCTTATGTTAATTTGCCATGTCTCCTCTGTTTTACTCTTGTGCTTTTGTTTTCCTGTCAAGCTCAGTGTTGCGTTCTGTGCTGTCATGTTTCTTGCTTCCTGTTTTATTTTGGTTTCAGTCCTGCCTGTGCATTGTGTTCTGTTTACTTCCAGCCCTTGATTGTTGTCACCTGTGTTCCCTTCCCACCTGTTGCCACTCTGTCCTTTAGTCCTTGTCTACTTAAGTCCTGTCTCTCCTTTGTTCAGTGTTGCGTCATTAGTCCTCTGAGTCTTTATACATGGTAGTCTTCCTAGTTGTTAGTCTCCCTGAGCCTCTGCTTTACAGAGCTGTTTCTAGTTTTTGTATTTTGTTTTTCCTTGGACTATGCTTTGTTTGGACCTTGCTTTTCATCAAGAATAATCAGCAATAAATGCTTGCTTTTCGTTAACTACTGAGTCCTGAAGTCTGCATATTGGGTCCGGTCCATGCCATACCATAACAGGCTTTTGCTATAAACAAACAATAAATACAATCATTCAAGGATAATTACATGCAAAGTTTACAATCTGTCTGGGGAAGGATTCAGATTGTTCTGAAAAGTCTAGGACAAATGTTCAACAATACAGTAGCATCAGCAAAATGTGGCCTCTGAAGGCGTGACTACCATCGAAGACTTTACGAAGAAGCTGCACCAAACCCTCATCTCTGTTTCCTGCGAACAATGCTATCTATTACGTAGAGGTCACCAATTTAGTGTCTCTTTCATGATGGCAAAGAGCACACTTCCTGTTGCAACAGCTCTGCAGCAAGCAGTATATTCTGTAATCGACCACACTGAAGTGAAGTTTGAATGCACTTCTGCATTCAAATCAGTGATCTGTGTAGATCACGGCTTTTATATTGAGTTAGTTGCTTAGTTTCTGCATATGCACTATGGCATTTTTTAAAAACAACTGACTCATTTATAATATTTCACAGATGTTTCAGATGGAGGAATTTATCAGCATATTTGAGTCGTTCATATTCTACATTCCTGCCACGTAAACACTAAATTTCTATAATCTACATAATTTAGAGCACAACAGACTGTCAATACAATATTGTTCACCTTCAATCTTCTGTCAGATTTCACCTCCCTGCAGCAAATTTTGACCCAGAAGCTCTTACAGAGAAAGGTGAACCAGATCCTACAGACACAGCACATTCAGTATCTTTGCCCAGAGCAACATACAATGAAGGGTTTTAATAATGACATTAATTCTTTCACAGTCTAATTTCATTTATGAAATACAAGTAAATCATTACATTGTATTTCTTTATTCTTATTCTTGTTTATTATTTATTCTTACTTCTGCTTAATCATTACTTTATCCCAAGTGTCAGTGACTCATTAGTCAAACCTTTCACCTCTGAACAGAAGGCAAATTCCTGTCCCAAGCTACAGTGGTTGGTCTCTCAGGTGAGGTAAAAACACGTCCATGAACAGACAAGTATCCCTTAGCAGACTGAGGGATCCTGCAGGGGCTGAGAGAGTGAGACCTGTGCAGTTTCTTCATGGCTGCTGTCCGGACTGCTGGGTTTTTCATTGATTGTAACGAGTTATTGGAGTTTGAAGAAACTGGAGAAAATGATGGCAACCAGCAACTTAACCCCTGACCCTTGGCAGATGACACACCTGAGAAAGAGTGAATGGCATAAAGCTGCAGAGTTTCAGGTTTTGCAGGTATTTTCTGACTTTAAAAAAATGTGAGGAAACAGCTCCAAACCTGCTGGAAGGTAAGTGATTTGGTCAGCAGGTTGGAAGTCATCGATCTCTAAACTTCGGCTGTTCCTAACGGCCTGGAGGGAGCGGAGGCTCGTGCGCAGAGGTGACCTCATCATGGCTGGTGATGCTGCTGCAAAACACATTAAGGTCAAATGTAGTACTCTAGCTGGTATCTGATCACGTGTTAGAGCTAGTTAAGAGAAAAGTTTCCCAAAAGAAATGTAGAGAATGTATTTAGTGTGACATGTATGTAGCACGTGTACTATAACAGAAAATAAAACCATGGATTTGACATTTTTTGTTTTGCTGTTTTTGTTGATCTTGTCTTTTACTTTTGCCTCACTGTCAATCTGTAAAAAGCTGACTGCGGAACATAAAGATCTCTCTACTTAAAAAAGCGGTGAGATTATTTCACAAAGAAATAAGAAATCTACAATTATCCAAAGTGAGATGGAGGTGTCAATTACCATGCAGTAAATCTCTCTGAAATCATTTTATACCATGAGAAAAGCAATAATCTAGCATAGCCCCTTGCTTAAACATGATGTGCTGTCTGATCATACAGAATGGAGTGACAGTATAAATGTGCATGCTCTGTATACCTTGGTTCTGCGCAAGTTTAAGCAGCTTGAACTGAGTAACTTGTTGATGAAGTCTGGATGGTTTAGGACTTTGGCAGCACTGTTTAGCTGCTGATGTGGAAGATGAAGAGTCAGATTTAGCTCCTGGAATAGATTCAGCAGTATTTTCTTCTGTAGGGTTAAAGGGGGATGAAAACATGAAAGGAAGTTCGGGGTTTCCTCTCGATACAGTGGCGGCAGGCATGGAAACATAATCCTGTCTCAAACCTGAAAAAAGTGACAAAAATCATCAAAGTCAAACCTTCAATGAGTATGCAGTAAACACTAAATCGACAAAAACAATTCTCTCTGCTTACTGGCTTCCTGCAGTTGGGCCATGCTGTGGACATCCTGCAATCTGTAGCTCTTGGTTGTGGAGTCATGGGGCATGTTCAGCTCACTGTGGCCTGTGTAGAGTAATAAAAGTAAGGCACATTTCTAAAATATATGAAATTCAAGACATGCAGTTCAGACTAAGTATTTAGATGGAATCTTTTTTTTTGTGGTTTGTCAAGAGAGACTCTAACTTCACTGTGATCCTTGCAGATTAATAGTTTTCCTGTGTGCACCAGTGGACAGATTAGTAAATGAGTCCTGGTCTTCTCTCAGAATTATAATAAATGTATTCCATGCATCTTGTTCCTCTGTAAGACAAGTAGGGGGCCTTTTACATGCCTGTTCTCAAGGGCATGTTGCTCAATAATCGTTTCAGCTGTACTCCTGCATGTTTTTGACCCAACTGCTATTTTGTGTCACCTTCTATGTCACTCTGATAGACCTTTATATTTCAAGCTATTTCATTCTTCTTCTTCTTCTTCTTCTTCTTCTTCTTCTTCTTCTTCTTATTATTATTATTATTATTATTATTATCATAGTCTTACTGGGATTGTGATATATATGAGCTAATCTCCATAAACGTGTATCTTTAAATGAATATGCAGAATTCTTTAGTGAGGGAGAAGATTTTTCATACCAGAAGCTTTCTGGTTTCCATTTGTAGTCCACTTGTAGTCTGAGTTCTATTGACCAACCATGCTCGAGAAATCTTTGGCTACATACAGGTAAACAGGATGCAAAGAAACCAAAAGAGTGATTGGATTTGATGAATGCAATGGATTATCCGCAATTAACTATGCAGCGGTTGTCTGAGGACAATGTTGTTTTTTTCTAGCTTTTTGAAAATCTGCCTTTATTCTTAAAGAGTGACTGGTGAACAGAACTGGCCAAACCGGAAATAAATTTCAGCAGTTGCTCCCAGAAGTTAAATATGCAAACTGGCTGTTTCGTTACTAGATTGTGTGTCAGCACTCTTTTGTGCACGAATTAACACTGACAAAATACACAGCACATGAAACATGAAACAGTTACTAGCTGGCATAACTTAAATTAAAGCTAACTTTATCCAAGGCCTAAAGATACAGTTATACATATTGTAGAGCTAAAGCACTACAATATGTATAACTGTACTGGACTGTAAAGGTTGTCTGTGCGTAGAAAAAAGGCCCCTTTGAAATTTAAGATGTGAAGTATGTTTTATGGTTGAAGATGCCTAAGCCCAAAGGCTATCATTAGGATATTACCTAAACTGAAAGAAGTATTGAGGGCTGTGCTGACTGATGTTTTATCTGTAGAGGAGCCTGTAGGGACACTGGCAACATAATGGAATACTGCAGGTTGGAACTGGCGGCTTGATCCTGACAATACAAACAAGGGGAAAGAAAAAACCCAGAATGATCATCTTGTCCTTTTTATGCCAAGAATATTTGCAGGATGAGTGAGTCTGTTCTGCTTGCTTACCTTGATCTAGCATTTTTATCAGTACACGACATGCAGCCTCCATCTCAGGACTGGGGTTATCAAGGACATGTCGACACCATGTGAGAGCAGATTCCTTTTTCTCTACAAATGACTGCTTCTTTGGAGATTCATATAACCTGTAAAGAATAAGAATAAAAATAAGACATTAAGACTATACAAAGAGCAGATCTGTTCAGAAGAGTTTTTAATATAACTGTCCTGAAAAGCAGCCACCTCAAAGACACTTTAACTTCTCTTTAAAAGTGCAAAAATTCATGTTCGCATCTCTCTTCCTTATATAACTCTGACTTGAAAAAAGCTAGATAAAATGAAATACTTCCACATCCCAAACCCAACAATCAGAGAAGATCACTGAAGGGCTGATGGTACCTACCAGCTCTCCTCATCCTGCTCATCATCACCTATATCAAGGATCTCTACCAAGTCCAAAGCAGTCTCTTCTTTCTGCGACTCTTCACTGTCCCAGAGATCTTTTTCACAGTTATAGTTGTACAACTTCCTACTGGTGCCACAGAATGGCAAGGGTGGATTACACGCAGATTTTAAACTATCCAGTCTTATTCGAGCATCCATAGCAAAAGACCGACTGTTACAGTTCTTCATTCTTGCCGGTGTAGCATTGGTCCAGATGTTGCAGTATACATCTGAATTGCTTTCTGGCCACATGCAGTTGCTTTTCAACTCGCTGCAGAAAAGATGGTGATTCACACTTGTAGGTGGCAGATAATATTGACTCCAGTCGCTCACCATTTGGTCTTGAAGTTCCATTTTCGAAGTGATATCCACAAACCTCCTCACATCGTTAAGCTCTTGTCCAGTTAATTCCGTCTCACTCCTCCATAATGAAGATAGCTTCCACACAGCCTCTTGCAAAACTTGGCTGAATATTTATTTTATAACAACGTGATTCTCAAAATTTTTAAAGTGTGGTTAATTTGCTTGTCACGCACAGCCACTATACCTTCACCGTACCTTCTATTGACCCAGATTTATTGAGCAGAGTTAAGTATAGGCACTCAACAGATTGGATGGATTTAGAAAAGCATCATGAGATTACATGGATTACAGAGTCCACAAGTTGTTACTAAGAAAGAGAAAGAGCCACTCAGCATCACACCATCAAGAATTATATGCACAATTCTTATGGCTGGTGAAGGTAAAAAGCAAAATTATACATACTCCTTTGATTTCTTGGTTGAGTCACATACTAAGTCACATTGCTTTTTAGCCATCACAGGAGGTTCCCTGATAGCTGAGACATATCCCCTCTATATGGCCTCTATATTACACATATTGTGCTGCTGGTCCTCTTTGGGTCTCATACAAAAAACTACCGCTTAATGTTCATGGTTGACAGTTTTTGTACCTGACTCACATTTCAAGAAGCTATGCTGAGAAGTGTGGTCAAAGATGCTCTCTCTCTCTTTCTCTCTCTCTCTCTCTCTCCTTCAGACACATTAACCAAAAAAGGTTACAGCTTCCCTTACAGACACATGAAAGAATTTCTCTTTCATTCTAAGCCCAACCCTGGAAAGTGTTGCTTTTAAACATGAACTGTCAGTTACAGATGCATATTATTATGTGCAATGTGTTTGTAATTGGCTACGATTTTTTAGAGGCATATAACAAAATTTTTATTTTTTTTCTCTGAAGCCCATTTAGCAGCTCCATGTGATATATGATATATTTAACTAATGATTCTAGTCTTTAAAATTAAAAAGCATGTAGCTTTACAAAATACATGCATTAACAGATGAAAATTGGTAAAATTGATCAAACTGGAAAATTACAATAAACCCATTTCAGATTTAGTTTGTACAGTAATTCCACTATGCATTGGATCATGTAATAGAAGGAAGGAAAAAAGCAAAATTCTGTGAAACCTCTTACAATAGTTGGGTTTGGTTGTGTGTGAAAAAAGGCTATGTCATTAGTGGGGGCAGGGCACCCAAGTTTCTTTGTCCAGAAACAGATCCAGCATGTAAGCCCACTATGATCACAACTTTTTATTTCACCTTTACATTTTTACACTTACTTTGGTAAGCAAGCCTGCCCACCTATGCTGCAGACTTAACTGATTCCTGACCAGGGTCCAGCATTTTCTCACCAATCTCCAATTTTTGACTGAATTGTTTGTCCAGTGTTTGATCAAGGGCGTGGATACTGGGGAGTCCAAATGAGTCATTCATACACAAGAATCAATTAAATGTAGGGCTAGCTATTTCCCTACATATCTAAAGACTTAATTATAGTGCACTTTAGTTTACAATACAATTTACATTTCAATCTACAGAGAAGGTTCTTGTCTGGCTGCTGTTTTCAGCATGCAACATTACAACCTGCATTCTAACTACATTACATTATTACAGTGGATTATTTTGCCTACGTTACTGGTTATATTTTTTATTTTATCATTCTGTTTAGCTAGCTATGTATCCAGTGAACACTGTGGGGGCAAGAGGAGAACCAGAGATCTTTAAAATACAAAATGTCTTCTTTTTTACTCATAATTTAGGTGAAAAGTCCCTTTAAAAGATCCAAAAACAGAGGTATCACTGTGTATTTGAGGGGAATAAATTTTCACATCTGTGAAGTGGAGGTTCCACAACACAATAATGCTCCAAATAATTCACTAACAATTATCAGGAAAAATATGTTTTCTGTGTTGTTCCTAAAATAGTTTTAGTTTATTTATGACTTTGAAAATACTAAAATGTCAGTTCATAAGTAATGATGATTTATCAACTTACAGAAATCATACACAATCCTCAGTGCAGAGAAAATCTGTTTATTTGTTTGTTTGTTTGTTTTACCAGTGGTGGGACTTGGAGAATAACTTTTAAAGCAGAATAACTACTAAAGTTGATCCAGATCTGGATCTGGATCCAGAATTTTTTAGAATTTGACATTATCCATTATATCTCACTAAATACATGCTATAAAAATATTTAAAAACTTACAGAAATAAGCTTGACATTCTCAAGAATGATCTGGGTATTGTTCTGGATCCTGAGATTCAAATTATACAAAGCTAAGTTGCATACACATAAGAAGTAACTAATAGGGGTACAGACTTGTAACCAATGCCAACTGGTTGCTGAGAAAATGTACACTGAGGAGAGTTTAGTGAATATAGCAAAACAGCCTCTGATTCAGATAAGTTCCAATATTACCAGATTTGTATTTTTCTCGAATAATTCTTGAATTATTGATTATATTATTGTGTCTAAGGGCATGTTTTCATTGTCAAAGAATTTAAATATATCCATAATAAAGTCAAAGAAATACTTTACATAGAAATTGGAAGATAGTTCAGCTTTGGTGGAGGTATGCAGTTTGAGCGTGCTGTTACTATCAACTTGCGGCAGAGATTTAAGAGGTAGCAATATGTAAATTAGTGTAATTAAAAACAAGCTCTTTGGACAACTGTAAGTGCCCCACTCAAGTCTATATCCTAAATCATGACCTATTCAGGTACAGGTATTTATCTCTCTGACACAAACACACAAGCCAAAAGAAAGAAAAAGCAACTCATATGTCTGGCTCCCACGTGTGTTAAATTTGCTGATAGAATTTTTTTTTAATGCCCAAGGCCCTCATAGCAACAAATACATGCTGAATCAGATAAGTTTAGAGTGGCTGCACCACAGTCATTAGGGCAAACATGGGCTCAGGACTCCCATTCCAACATGCCACTCACACATTAACACACAATGTGTTGTAAAGATCTCAGCAGTCCACTGTCACCGTCTTGAAACCAGCTCCTGCTGATGCGTTGGTTCTTTGGTCTAGTTTTGATTGCCCTGGGGTGGTCTCAAGAGCTAACAACCCTGTTTCTGACTAGCTCAATATTTAACATTCAAACATGATATTGTTTTACAGACAACTGGGTAAATCTATACAATCTATTACAAACTGCTCCACAAGAGAGATACAGTTTATAACCAGCAATTAAAAGATAGTAGTATAAACAGGTGCCCTTATTGTTGCATTAACTGAACAAAAGAACCTGCTTGAAAGTTATCATATTGGTTAGCTTAGGGAGATTAAAAAAAGAAACCAAAAAATTGAATTAAATTATGGATAAATACATAAGAAATTAGCAAATATGTACTATACAGACAAAAGTATTAAGCCCCCCCAAAATTAAAACTACATAAGCTTTTATGACTCCCTATTTTAAATCCATTAGCATTAAAAGAAAACAGCCTCAACTCAACTGGTTGCTAACTTGCCATTATAAATGCATTGCCCTACTCTCATGTGCACAAATGCTATATGGACAAAAGTATTGGGCCATCTACACATTACACCTAAAGTAGCTTTTATGACATCCTATTCTAAATCCATAGGCATTAATACAGAGTTGGTCCCCCCTTTGCAGTTACAACAGCTTCCACTCTTCTGGGAAGGCTTTCTACAAGATTTGAAATTTTGTCCATTCATCCAGAAGAGCATTTGTGAGGTCAGACAAGGCTTGCAATCTCCATTCTAGTTCATCCCAAAGGTGTTTTGTGTGGGCCAACAACTTTCCTTCCACACACCAAACTTAACTAACCATGCCTTTATGTGTGATTCATCCTCCACAGAACACATTTCCACTGCTGCAGAGTCCACTGCCTGCAAGCTCTACAGCACTCCATCTGACATCTGCTTGGTGATGTAAGGCTTGCATGCAGCTTTTCACGCATGTAAATCCATGCCATGAAGCTCCTGGTGCACAGGTTTTGTGCTGATGTTAATGCCAGAGGAGATTTGTAACAGTTATTGAGCCAGCCGTGTTACTATGCATTTCAGCGCTCAGTGACCCCGTAAATGTACGTGGTCTTCCTCTTCGTGGGTGAGTTGCTGTGGTTCCTAAAGGCTTCCGTTTTACAGTCATATCACTTAAATTTGATTGTGGAATATCTTGGAAGGGATTTCACCACATGATTTGTTGGCATCTTATCACAGTTCCACAATGAGCTCTTTAGAATGGCCCTTTCTTTCACAAATGTTAGGTCTAGGTGCTTGAGTTTATATACCTGTGGCAATGAGACTGAATGAAACACCTGAAATCAGCCATTACGTGGTGTAGCCCAATACTTTTATCCATCTAGTGTACAATAACCCTACATATGTGAGCATCTCCCACTTGACTATGTGTGGCGGGAAGCTTTCTGGTGTGACTGGGCCTTGACTCGGGCATTCAACCACTAGATTTTTGCCAAGCTCTAGGAAAAAATATTGATTTTTTTTTACCAAGCTCCAGAATGAACTGTCATGCTATTTGTGAGTCTTTTACCTGAATTATTTTTTTCTGAAAAGTTACATACAGCTTTAGCCTCATGCTATAGGCATTTACATTTCTGTTGGTGGAGCAACAGCTACACACTTACAAGACTATCCTTTGATTGTATCTGTCAGACAGGCTCAGTGGTGTTTCAAAGGGCGTATACTGTACAAAATGACACAAAGGGAATGTAAAACAAAGGCCGGAAACTCCTCTCACTGGTAGATATGCATGCCCTGCCAAACAACTTTAGGTAAAGGAGGAGGAGGAAGAGGTCTTCCTCCTGGATAAAGGGCTGCACCTGCGCCCGGCCTCCCTGCTCGTCAGCTCGCCGCCCACCGGCTTGTTTCCTCATCGTCATCGCTGATGTCTCCCTGCTATTGTGTGTGTGACTCACTCGCCTAACTACGGCACTTCTTCAACTTCCACTGTCACATCATGGTGTCCATCCAAAAGCGCTTTCCCCTGTGAAATGAGGACGAACAAGTGACTAACCTAACAGCGAAAGGACTGACTGTGCCCGGCGGGGGAAATGCAGGACAAAAGCGGCACAGCAAAGCCAGTGAGCCCGGCTGGAGCCAGCAGTGCAACCGCAGCGCAGGTAAGAGCGCAAACCGTGTTATTCAAGCTTTCGCCGCAAGGTCCAATTCAGACATCAAACATCACACTCTGAGTGGGTGGAAAAAACACGTTTGGCTCTAAATGTAGCGTGAGACCCTTTTAATTTCATCCGCGGGAGCGTTCAGCGGTGTACCGGCAAGAGTAAGGGAAGATCAGACGTGTTTAGATGAAGCAGTCTAACCTGTCCGTCCACATTGCTCTCAGGCTTTTCTTCAGCGGTGCGGACCCAGCACAGATAAAGCCTGCGCTTCAGTTTACTCAACATTTGTGTTTACCCTAACTTTTCTCAGCTGCTTGCATCACAAGTGCAGAATGAGTGTTTTAGTCGAAAGGCTATTTTAATGATGCACTACTATTATTTTCTGTGAGGTATAGCTGTGTTTCTATTTTTACTTAGTCAGTGTTTAGTTTCTCTTATTGTGAGGATGTGCTGGTAATTCTAATTGTGTGTGTGTGTGTGTGTGTGTGTGTGTGTGTGTATGTATGTATGTATATATGTGTATATATATATATACACTTTCAGGGTTAATCCATTATTGAAAAATAATCACCATATGAAACAATAGTAATTGTAAGGTGCAGCTTTAAAGGATTGCTGTTCCTCCTGGTAGTGATGTAGCAGATGACCGTGAGAAAAGTTTCCTCTTTTCTCACTCCCTTTTTTTGATGCTCTTCTTTGACTCTTAACACACTACAATGTGATTTTAAAAAATCTGCATATTTACACTGTACACATCAGTTCATCAGAATACACAATGTAGTCCTTATAAGTTAAGTGTTACAAAATATCAGACCTGGTGTTTATTTTTTAAATATATATATGTATTAGATTGGAACACATGGCACTGACATTAACAATATTTAAATCATAAGCCCTGCTGTGATCTTCATTGAACTTCCTCCTCTTGAGCTAACATTGTAAAATAGTTACTTCTCTGTTTAGAGGTAGATACGTTGCAGGAAGGAGGAGGAAGAGGAAGAAATGCTCTCGTGAGTGGTTACAATACCTAGGTAGTTGGTTAGAAAGGTTGAATCTTGTACTAAATTACATATACTTAAATAATGTATTATTTAAACTGTCAGTGATTCATTTTGTGAGTTGTTTGAATATGAATGACTGTTTTTGTATTATTCTATGTAATCCACATATAAACAGACTAATACCCTTTTCAGGCAAAAGCAAAAGGAACATGTCAGTTCCTGATATGTATTGATATTCCTCTTACTGCCAAATTCAATGTTTTTTAGAATGCAGAACATTTGAATGGGCATATTGTCACACAAAATGGCCACAATCCACCAAGTACAGCTTCACCACAGCTACAGTCTGTGACCCAACCACCTACTTCAACACCGACTATCCTGAGGGAACAGTGGGGTGGAAAGTATGAGTTTCTGCTCTCATGTATTGGATACTGCGTGGGACTGGGAAATGTGTGGAGGTTCCCCTACCTTTGTTATCGTAATGGGGGAGGTGAGTGGTCCACAAGCATGCTCGCTGTCCTCTGAAGGCTCAAATGCGTTTAATGTCTGGGTGTGTATTCGTATGTATTTCTGACACTCACTTGGCCATGAGGCACTCTTTGCCCTGCCCTTGGGTGTGTGCTGTCCTCCTTGCACACTCTTTCCAGAGCATGCCATAGCAGCCTTTGGAACTAGGAACTACAGCACAAAGCATTCACTAATCCTCTAAGTAGAGACAGCGTTTTCCCTTGATTACACAACAGATATGTGGTCTACTTTTGAATCTCAGACTTGCATTCAAGAAATCAAACATGTTGCAACTTGACTAACAGTAAAATCAAATATCCTTTGTCTATATTGCATTTTTATAGGTTAACCTGCTGCAGGCTGTTTACATGCAAAAATATTCCTGGATGCTTCTCCCAGCACAAGCTTTCCTTAATTTGGCCTGTTTCTAATCTTTACAGGTGTATTTCTCATCCCTTACTTCATCATGCTCTTTGTTGCGGGTGTTCCACTTTTCCTCATGGAGCTGAGTTTAGGCCAGTATGGTGCAGCCGGCCCAATCACTGTGTGGAAGTGCTGCCCTCTGCTTAAAGGTAATTACCTCCTTTAGTATGCATTTTAGTAATGTATCTGATAACTTCTAAATAAACTATAGTAGCTCAATCTTTGGAAACTTTAAACATGTCAGTCTGGTGACTTCATATGGGTGATTCTTAATTCTGATTAGTTAAACTAAATAACATAAATGGAACAAAATATCTGGCTACAGTACTATGTTAATTTGAACCATATTTAATGGCTTGCATAATCAAAATCTGTTTGACCTAAATAGTGGCATCACTGGTCAGTCCAGATTGACGTTATTGTTTAGGCTGACTCACACCAATTTGCCACCTCACTACTTGCTGCTAACCTTAAAAATTCATGACAGCTCAGAAAGTCGGTTGCTAAATTTAAACCTGTAGGAAATGTCTTGCATAGATCAAAAGTATGTTTTGTCATCTGGGTAGCTTGTGTTTGGGAGTGATAATGCCAGCAGGCTTTTTTGGGAGAAAGTTGAGACAGAGCTCCTTCTAAAAAAAAAAAAAAAAAAAAAAGAATTTATT
>VUQH01043828.1:0-11210 GCA_015106775.1 Etroplus canarensis | reverse complement strand
ATGGACAGGATTAGAAATGAGTACATCAGAGGGACAGCTCATGTTGAGAAGTTTGGAGACAAAGTCAGAGAGGCAAGGCTGAGATGGTTTGGACATGTTCAGAGGAGGGAAAGTGGACATATTGGACAAAGGATGTTGAAGATGGAGCTGCCAGGCAGGAGGAGAAGAGGAAGAGCACAGAGAAGATTGATGGATGTAGTGAAGGAGGACATGCAGAGGGTTGGTGTGAGGGAAGAGGATGCAAGGGATAGGATGAGATGGAGGCAGATGATTCGCTGTAGCGACCCCTAACGGGAGCAGCCGAAAGAAGAAGAAGAAGAAGATGCAAAGTCACTCTAACAAAGTCCAGGAGCGATGAAATGCCTGGAACTCAACCAGTATCCCTCCGCCTTAAATCTGACCCTGTGTCACCTTTACCTTTGACCCCAATATCTTGTAAATATTATCAGATGTTCTGCCCATTACAGGCCTTTACTATACAAAGTTTGGAAAAGATCCAGCAAACAAGTCAGCTCCTTACAGACAGATGTGCAGACGAATGGACCTCAAAAGTCTTCAGTGCTTCTACCCATCATGTTGATTAACCATCTCCAGTCTGGCTGTATCCACATGAAAAATCATCTCTCAGGGAACTTGAGCACAACAACTTATTACCAGAAAAGCGACTCCATGCTGCACATACACTCACCAGCCACTTCATTAGGTATACCTTGCTTGTACCAGGTTAGAACCACTTTTGTCTTCAGAACTGCCTCAATTCCTCCTGGCACAGATTCAACAAGGTGCTGGAAACATTTCTCAGAGATTTTGGTCCAAATTTACATAATAGCATCAACACAGTTGCTGCAGATTTGTCAGTAACACACCCATGATGAGAATCCCATTCCACCAAATCCCAAAGGTCTCCGTTGGACCAACAGCTGGTGGTTGGGGAGGCCATTTGAACACAGCGAACTCATTGTCACGTTCAAGAAACCAGTTTGACATGATTTGAGCTTTGTGGTGATAAAGAGATGAACAAGATCAGCAACTGTAGCCTCAGTTTCCTGTTCTTAACAGGAGTGGCACCCAGTGTGGTCTTCTGCTGCTGCAGCTTGTCTGCTTCAAAGTTGCTGTGCCTTCAGAGATGCTCTTCTGCATACCTTGGTTGTAATCGAGTTATTGTTGCCTTCCTACACCGTGTTCAAAGTCATTTAAATCTTCACTGTTCTGATGCTCAATTTGAACTTCAGCAGGTCGTCTTGACCATGTCTACATATAAATGCACTGAGGTGCTGCCCTATGATTGGCTGATTAGACATTTGTGTTAATGAGCAGCTGCACAGCTACACCTAAAAAAGTAGCTGGTGAGTGGAGTACATGAGGCAGGAACGTGGTCCCAAATGTGGCTCTCAGCACAAAAAGTAAACGCTACCATGAGTCCCGGCCTTCAGTTAGGCAGAACTAAGGATCTTTGAGTGAGAGGTGGGTGGTGTTTCAGCTCCTTCAGTGTTCAGTAGTGAAAGGAGACGTACTCACAGGAAGAGGATGGCAGCAGCATGACCAGAGATCACAAATTTCAAATTTTCCCCCAGGACCCGGTGCCCCATACAAGGGTTAATGCCGGCTGGCCAGGGCCCACCTCCGGCCCAGCACAACACCCTGCCAGCCCCGACAGCCGGCATCAGGCGACGCCGAGGACTGAAAGCCCGGTCCACACAGCAAGTCAGGATCGGCGCCCCCAGAAACTGCCCAGCCGCAGCATCAGCCCTGCGACGACGCTCCCCCCAGAACGCAAAGACTTTTCCCAGATGCTGCCCGGCAGGTCCTGAGAAACAACGCCGCCGGATCACCAGTTAGCACCGTCTGTGGACGCCAAGATGGCGTCTGGTCGTCCCTGAACCTCCAACTTTCGAACACGAACACCACCATCCCAGCGTCCACACACCCAAACACCAGGTCAAAACAGGGACAATCACAGGGGTACAAGCACCACCTTGGAGTGGCCATGCGCTACCGTCGCACCTCCATCTTGGCCCATTATAGGCAAATCAGGGCATCCTGGGTCACACTAATCAACTGCGAGGTGACGAAAGCAACAATCAATAGAAGTGAAGGATACTGATTATTGAGTGATGCTGTTATTTTTAATCCACTTTAATATTTGTTTCAGTCAGTAAAAAGCCCTGCATCTCTGCAGCTGAATTCATCCCAAGTTACCAATCTGCTACTCCATTTATCCTGAAGCATTTCTTTTTCTCCTTCCACTTCATGTCTTCGGTGCCAGATTCCTCTGTGCGGCACATCACCAGCCGTGAAATCAATTAGCGGGCCAAGTCTGCAAAGCATAACAGCTAGCACCCTGTGGAACACGGTGAAAAAGCTGTACACCGTCAGGACTTTGTTTCTGCGCTGGCATCCAATCACAAACATTTCCTCTGGAAATATTTTAGCCGGTGGATCGACTCTGGCTCCAGCTTTCTTAGACACATCAGTCATGTGAGGAGGAAGATCCAGAAGGCAGTCCAAGTAAATGAGTTTGAAACCTTTAACCGTTAAAACTGAAAAATGTCCAAACAATCCTGTAACAAACGGGCGGAGCAGCCAATGCAATCATCACGCTAACACCTGTGCTAATTTGAGAAGATTGGAGATGACTGCCAACAAGCTCTATGATACAATTCTTATCCAATTAAAATGCAAATCCTGGTTTTAATCATCTCCTGCAGCACAAAGCCTCGGTTTGTCTGAGGCAGAGGACGCAGTGACGGGGACATTTCAGGCTCGGACGCTCGGATTTTAACACAAGCCTGTTTTTTATCTGCAGACGGAGAACCTCTTATTTATCACCCTTCCACGCTATTCAAAAACTACGTTTCTGTCAGGAAGAGCAAACTACGGTGGCCCTGAGGTGCAAAACACAAGAACAAACAGCAAAAAAATGATTTCAGTCTCTCTTTCCTTGCTTTCAAAGGTAACTTCAAACGGTCACCTCCGGTTCTGCCCATTTAAATGCAGAGATAAGTTCAGCCTAACAAAGTAACATGTTACAAAGTAACATGTTACTTTGTATGTTGCCACATTTCCCAGATTGATTGTCACATTTTCAGTTCAGTTGTTATGATTTCTGAAATGTTGTTTTGATGCGTTTCTGGAAAAAAACGATTGTGTTTCCAGACGTCTGTTTGGTTCTTTCTTTAAAAAATTCTACTGATGCACTTATGAATTCAGAAACATCTCATTTTGCTTTTGTATTATTTGAAATGTTGCAACGTTTTCTGGAAATTTTGCTTTGTCGTGGGTTTTTGTGAAATGTAGTTTTGTAGTCGTTTTCTAAAATGAAACTGCGTATTCTTGAAATGTCCTTTTGTTGTTCTTTTGCTGTGTGTGTGTGTGTGTGTGTAGGTGTGTGTGTGTGTGTGTGTGTCGTTGCATTTTGCAGAAATGTTTTGTTGTTCAGGAGATTTTTTTAACATCTCACTTCGCGTCCCCCACCACAGCGGATTAATACACACTGGTAGTTTGGCAGAGGCCCTTCCTGACATAATCGTGGTTAGAGGTGCTTGTGTCCCCACCTGGAATCAAACCAGGGACCTTTTGCTTGTGAGGCGACTATGTGAACCACTATCTCACAGTTTTTTGGAAAAGCTGTTTTGTTGCTTTTTCCAAAGATGTTGTGATTTCTAAAATTAGCCGTTTCTCAGAAGCTTTACTTTGTTGTTTTTCAGAAATGTTTTTATTTTTTATTGAGTTTTTGAGGAAACAGATTTTTTCTGTTTGTTTGATCTGAATTGTTTTTGGAAATGTCATGATTTCTGAAGCACTGTCCTGTTGTCTTCGGATTGTGTTTTGTTGTTGTGTTTTCTGGAACGTGGCCATTTTTTTCTGGTTTGTTGTGCTTCCAAACTGTTGCACAAAAGCTGCTGCGTCTTTGATGTTGTTGTCGTGTTTTGCAGCGATGTCATTTTGTTGCCGTGTTGTCAGAATGTTTTTGTGTTTTCTGAAAATGCAATTTTGTTTCATTTCCCGTAAATTTAGTTTTATGTTTTCTGAAATGTTACCACTTCTTCCAGACTTTTTATTGTGATTTTATTATTATGTTGGGGTAAATGTATTTTTCTGTAAATGTTGTATTTTAGTGATTGCTACATAATTTAATGTAAAGATTGTTGAATTTTCAGAAACATTATTTCTGTTTTTTTTTACTTTATTTTGTTTGTAGATTTTTTCACTGTGAGTTCTCAAACACTGTTTTGTTTTCCAAAACGTTGTTTTTTTCTGTAATATCACCTCATTTTCTGGTAAAGTTGTGTCTTTTTTTAAAAACTTTCCTAAAATGATGTGAAATATTGTGTTTAGTTGTTGTGTTCTAAATTGTTAAATTTACCAGAGGCCACAATTTGGTAAATAAATAAATGAATGAACATCAGGTTCTCCAGAAATCTCCTTTTGTTGTTGCATTTTGTGAGGGAAGCAGTGTTGTCATATTTTCTGGAAATGTTGTGGCTGCTGAAACGTGATATTTTCCTAAAATATTGCCTTATTGTTTTGTGGTGTTTTGAACCTCATGGCCACCGTAATAAACTCACGTTTTACATAACTCCATGTTTGCCTGTATTTCTTCTTTCAGTTTTCTTCCTTTTTTCCTGTAGCTAAAGATCTGAGGTCTCCCGCCTCTCATTTTCAGCTCCACCGTCGCCTGTGTGGCGTTTTTATCTCTTACCAGCAGCAAACCCTGAACTTTCACACATCTCCTCTGCTGGCCTCACAGAGGCCGGAGAGCTGCAACCCTCGCTAAAATTCTGCTTCTCAGAATCAGAAACGTGACTCTTCTCCGCCGCGAGCGTCCGGCTCTGATGACAGAGGCGGCGGCGGTCGTGACACACGCCTGTGTGACCTCCTGTCGGTGCTGATCCTCACACAGAAACACGGATCATATCCAGAACCGAGCCGTTCCCACCCCAGCTGTTTCTGTCTCTAGTAGCGGCTGGTTCTCCCCCCTCCAAACCTAAAACAAAGGCCGCTAAAAGAGCAGCTGCGCGCGATGAAGCAGCAAATAGAAGCAGGAGCAACAAGACGCAAACCACGAATCAGATCCAGTTTCAGTTGGACTGAGCTGATAATGGCTCTTTTTCCCAGCCGCTGACTGATGGGTCTCATATTAACAGAAATCCTCTGCATGCTGGACTGGAGGATCCGGATCTTAATTAGGCTAAAAGGAAAAGCTTTCGGAGTATAAGGTGTCAGAGGCCAGATCAGGTTATGGCTGATGTGTCATCTAGTAATTCATCACAGACTGAACTCTTGTTCCCCTTCAGTTCTGATGATTCTCAGTGTTTTAGAACTTTTGGTTTGTTACAACCTGTAGTGTCAGACCTTTTGTCCTCGAGAAGCTGAAAGACAGCTTCGCCAACGTCCAAACTGACCACACTGCGTTTTATTTTCCTCTGGGCCCGACCGTCTAACGTAGCAGCAGAGCTTCTCTCTCTCCACTGGCTTCTTCTAGCTTTTACTCCGGCTGAAGCTCGAACAGTAATCACCTTAAATAATTACGACATCTCAATAAACTCAAATTTTATTTTTAAATATAAAAATCAACTTTTCCTTTTGACCCAAGTACGTCCAAAGTTTGTAGCTAACAAAAGCTACTTGAAAAAAATGGTTCAAAATTGAGTGGTTGGAAAGACCTCCTGTCTCCATGGACCTCGTGACATTAGGAGGCTCAGCGTCTCATGACTGACACATCCTCTCAGTGAACAGCTGATACGTTCATCGATGTCCAGCTGCTCCACGGTCTTTAGTGTAAACGTGACCTTTTAAAGCACGTGAAAAAATGTTTAAAACACGGCTTTATTTTTTCTTTCTAGTTTCTTTTCTTGCATCAAAGCATCTTCTTCATCACCTTCTTCATCATTATCTTCTTTCAGGGTCTCCACAGCGGATCATCTGCCTCCATCTCACCCTATCCCTGCATCCTCTTCCCTCACACCAACCCTCTGCATGTCCTCCTTCACTACATCCATCAACCTTCCTTCCCTCTCTCTGCCTCCTACCTTTCCTTCCCTCTCTCTGCCTCCTACCTTTCCTTCCCTCTCTCTGCCTCCTACCTTTCCTTCCTCCTCTCCCCCTCCTTGGTCTTCCGCTAACAGTAGCATAGCTTCCACCCTGTTGGCTAACAGCACCGGAGGCGGTCGCTGCTAACCTGGTATGGAAGTCGTGTTATGAATCTGCATATTTGATTTGGCAAAGATTTTACACCGGATGCCCTTCCTGATGCAACCCTCCCCAGTTACCCAGGCTTGGGACCGGCACTAGGAGTGCACTGGCTTGTGGGCCCCTGCGGCGGGGTTTGAAACGACCTGCGTGCAGCTTGTGGAGAACACCCACAGACCGTACGCCGGAACGTCGGGAATAGCGCGCTACAAAGTTTGGTAGCAATATGTTCGATGGCTTTTGTGAAATTTGCAGAAAAGTGTTTTCAAAAATAAGAAATAAAAGGGAAACCTTTTCAAAGAGTGACGAACCGAGGCGTTTTCAGACGCCGGGCTCTCAGGCGTGCTTCACCACAGACGTGTCATTCACAGTTTAACTGCGTCATGAAGCTCTGGGACTTTAACGGCCGAAGTGGTGTTCGGATATCCTCTATGGTTCGATCATTTTTTAATGAAAAACTGAAGTTTTACCTCCCACCTACAGAGTCTGGAGATGATCCTAAAAACAAACTTTCCGTCCGTTTCGTCCTGACCTTTCCCTCTCGGGCAGGTTTGCCGCGCTTGTTGCAGCAGGATGAGCCGTGGTGAGCACGCTCTGCGCTCACCACGGCAACCCAGAGTCCACCTGAAAGTGGAAGTGCGGCGCGTCTCCGTCCTCCAACCATGTGCACATAATAAACACGCCTGCTGTTAATTTTTCTAGTAGCTTTAACTCCGTCCTAACTTCCTGTTGGTGGTGTTGTTTGACGTTATCATCTGAGGACCCGACTTTTACTCAACTGTCAAAGCACTTCATCAAAAGATGTGATACAGCCTAAATTTAAATTACTGGTCTTATAAAGACGTTCTCTTTTCCAGGAAAGATTTCCAGCTTTCCTTTCTGACATTCAGGCAGGATTTATCACCTCCCTTCTTTCACTTTATGCACCAATTAAAACGGAGAATCCTCCACGCTCTTCATCTGAGGTGTAATTAACAAATAAGCTCATCCAAGTCTGGGGGAGGGGGAGAGCGACGGCATGAGCCTGAGAGAGGGTATACTGGTCACACAGATCCAGTTTCTCCTCCTGAGACCCACGCAGAGAGAGACGTGCCGTTTCATTAGAAACAGGCCTCTTTTTAATTAACACCGAGGGCACAGGTTGGTGGGGCACAACAGATCCCTTCTTGCAGCTTCGGTCAAATTAAAATCAGGCTGCCCTGCTGCAGGAGCGAAGAAAGAAAGAGAAGCAGACAAAAATGAATATTCAGTGCAGTTTGTTAAATCAATCAAAGCCTTTAACCGGTTTTCAACAGGCGAGGCACAATCTGCAGCTCTGTCTTAACCTCTTCTTGCGTTTTCTCACTCCGTGATTCACCTGCGACGCATAAAACTCAGCAGGACTGCGGCGCAGATGGAAGTTCTTAAACACGGCAGCGCAGAATGGTTCACACATGGTGCTAATGATGTGATGAAAGGGATATAAGCCAGCTCAGAATCCACAGCCAGCCAGCTGGACACTTTATTAGGTACACATGTTCAACTGCTCCTCAATGCAAACATCTAATCAGCCAATCACACGGCAGCAACTTAATGCATTTAGATGAGTAGGTTTGGTCAAAACAACCCGCTGAAGTTCAAAGCCAGTGTCAGAATGAGAAAGAAAGGTGAGAACGTGGCGGGGTCGTCGGTCCAAACGCAAACCCACGCACCCAGCTCCAGGGTTTACAGAGAACAGTCGGAAAAAAGAGGTCCAGCGAGCGGCAGTTCGGTTCCAGACGTCAGAGGAGAAGACAGCTTCCAGCTGATAGGAAGGAACCTCCACTCATTACAAGGTGTGCAGAAGAGCATCTCACACGGGCCGCAGCAGCAGAAGAGCACCTCAGAAGGGCTGGAGATGCAGAAGAGCCCCTCACACGGGCCGTGGCAGCAGAAGAGCACACCGGGTGCCACTCCTGTCAGCTAAGAACAAGAAGCTGAGGCTACACCAACACTGGACAACAGAGGATTGGGAACACATTGCCTGGTCTGATGAGCTTCCATTTCTGCTGCCATATTCAGATGATAAGGTCAGAATGAAAGCATGGATCCAGCCTGCCCTGCATCAGCGGTTCTGTTGCCGGTGGTGTAACGGTGCAGCTAGGATGTCCCCTCATTTTATCCCATGTCCCCCTGTCATGTCTACACATTGGAACAATGCCCCATACTTCCATTATCGACCTGGTGAAGGAAGGCTGTCTTCGACCAACGGGTACGCCACTACAAAGACACAAACTCTGCAGGTTTTTGTGGAAAATGAGGAAAACTATCCGGAAAAAAAGGAAATACGGCTACAATAATATGGGCGGAATAAAAAGGGGTGAAAGGTGACTCTCAGATGGGTGTTGTCAGGTTATTTGTGAGGCTCACAAGAAACCTGTAACTCGAGAAGATGTTGATAGACGCTCCCCCTCTGAAACTCAAAGGACTAAGAAAGAAAAGCTTTGATGAGAAAAGAGGACGTTCACGAGAGAAGCGAGGAATTAACTTTTCAAGCATGTTCTTTACATGTAGTGAGAAAGTGGGGAAGGTTGTGTTCAAATAAAATGTCTTTGAGAATTAGAAACGTCTCCACACAAACACACTCTGTGTCCCACATGGCAAACATTTGCCTGGCAACATCGGCCTCTTTAAACTCGGCAGAAAATCTGCAGAATCTGAGGGGCACAGATCCCGTGTGGGCGCGGCCATGGTCATCGGTCGCCGATGCAAAGCACTTCCAGTACCCGACTCCCAGCTGCCTCTCTTACTAACGAGCCGGGCGGAGCTATCCCGGCAGCTGCAGTAGTTGCCATTTTCCACATGTAGTTTTTGCCATGTTTCCAGACGTTCTTCTTCTTCTTCTTCAGCTTGTCAGGATAGACTAGAACACTTCTGCTGTTCCTGTCAGTACCAGGACTGCAGCCTCGGTACAGACGCTACGTCTGGTGGAACCAGTACGAAGAAAGGAAAGAACTGTTGTCTTCTCAGAGTTTTGGGATCTATAGGTGTCAGAACTGTCCCCTGTAGTGTAATGAAAGGTCCCTGGTTGGATTCCAGGTGGGGACCCAAGCCCCCACCTGGAGGGTTGTTCAGGAAGGGCATCCGGCGTAAGACCTCTGCCAAATTACCAATGCGGATTAATCTGCTGTGGCGACCCCTTGGGGAGAATACACGGGAGCAGCGAAAAGGTACAGCAGGTGTCAGAAGTGTCAGTTCTGATGACATCCTTGGTTCTAAAGGTGAAGGGAGGGGTCAGCAAGGTGTACCTAACGAAGTGGCCATGTCCCAGGAAGTCAGTGGAATGATTTAAGAAAAGGCAAAATGCAATCATTATTGGCTGCAATGCCCAGTGGTTTACCCGTTTGCCTCACAAGCAAAAGGTCCCTGGCACAATTCCAGTTGGGGACAAAAGTCGTTCCCGCTATGGAAGGGTTGGATCAGGAAGGGCATCCGGTGTGAAAACTATTCCAAATTACCAATGCAGTTCTATCCGCTGTGGCAACCCCTTGGCAAAAACATAAGAAGCTGAAGGCGTTTTTTTAATGGCTACCATCTTTTATATACAGTATGTGCTATCAGCTGTCAGTGTCCCTGTGGTGTAGTGGTTTACAAGCAAAAGTCCCCTGGTGGGGACACAAGCCCCTCTTAGCATCAAGAGTTTTGTCAGGAAGGGCATCCAGCGTAAAACCTCTGCCAAATTACCAATGCGGATTAACCGGCCGTGCCCCTTTGGGGAGAATACAACAGAGCAGCTAAACGTACGCGTGGGTTCAGCGGTCAGCCTCACTGTCTGTGGCTCATTACAGTTCTTCACAGTACAGTCAGAGTTGTACAGTGTTACTGTCCTCATGTTTAACTTCATACATCACAGGAACAAATGAGACGTGTGTAAAAATACAAACAAATGCTGACCGCATGTTTTCTTCTCACCTCCATAACCTGATTTCTCCACTAAGTGTTTCTCAAACATAAAGCTGTACGGTCCTGGACTGGACACTTAAGTCTGTACAGTCCTGGGTTGGACACTTAAGTCTGTACAGTCCTGGGCTGGACAGTTAGTCTGTACAGTCCTGGGCTGGACAGTTAGTCTGTACAGTCCTGGGCTGGACAGTTAGTCTGTACGGTCCTGGGCTGGACAGAAGCGAGACCTGCTCAGTGTTTGGTTTGTGGTTTTAGACCAAAGACGGAGGAGGCTGCAGGACTTCTGCAGATGTGTTAGGACGTGTGTCTCAGCAGCTTCTCTGGGACGGCTCCCTCTGCTCACAGCAAAAGCGGTTTGGAAAAGGTTTGATGCTGACTGCCTGTAATAGACTCACCTCAGAGCTGAGAGCTTCAGACCTTCTGCTCCTCCAGATGTTTGACAGAGAAATCAAACAGCTGCTTTCACTCGTATTCCAGTGACGGAGCTCCTCTCTTCTCACACACACTCTCACACACTGTCTGCCGCTCTGTTCCTGCACACAGCTGACCTCACCGCCTCTCTCCGCACTTTTAAACCCGTCAGTCACGCCTCCTCCTGCGTCACGCAGGGGGCGGGGCTCCAGCCTCCGGTCAGGATGACTGCTGATCTAAATATGTCATAATTACCTCCTGCCTGCAGCTGCAAACAGCATTTATTCACATGGTAGCAGGACGCCATCTTTACTGAACAAACATGTTTAACTTTATTTATACCAACAAGGAGACAACACAGCTGCATATCACACAAATACAGGAGGGAAGGAAGGAAGGGAGGAAGGAAGGGAGGGAAGGGAGGGAAGGGAGGGAAGGGAGGGAGGGAGGAAGGAAGGGAGGGAGGAAGGAAGGAAGGACGGAAGGAAGGAGAAAATAAGAGAAGGAGGGAAGAAAGAAAGGAAGGAAGGAAGGAAAGAAGGAGGGAAGGAAGGAAAGGAGGAAGGAAGGAAGGAAGGAAGGAAGGAAGGAGGAAGGAAGGAAGGAAGGAAGGAAGGAGCGAGGGAAGGAACAAATGAACAAACAAAGGATAAGGGAGGAAAGGAAGAAAGTTGAGAATAAGAAAA
>VUQH01043825.1:0-12693 GCA_015106775.1 Etroplus canarensis | reverse complement strand
CTGTCTTAATGAAACATTTGTCCAGAGATTCTAAAAAAAAAAAAAAGGAGAAAAAGAATCAAATAATAATGAGCACCTTTCTTTTATGAGTATATAATTTAAAATGTAAAACAGAAATACTCCTTTCCATCTGCTCATTATATAAATTATTAATTCTCTGAATTTACAGAAAATGTACAATATCGTGATGTATATCATTTTCCTGGTATGAAATATCAGTCATATCACCCAGTCCTACCATCTGGAAAGCGTCTGATTGGCAGCAGCTTCATGTTTCAGTATGACAATGATCCCAAACGCACTGTCGATGCCGTAAAAGCCTACCTGGATAGAAAAACACATCATGGACTGGCCTCCCCAGAGCTCGGATCCCAGCTTTACTGAAGCAGTGTGGGATCATCCTGACAGAGAACAGACAGCCAACATCCAAAGAAGAGCTTTGGAATGTCCCTCAAGAAGCCTGGAGAACTATTCCTGAAGACGACTTAAAGAAATGACAGAAAGCTTGGCTCAGAGAGTTCAGGCTGTTTGAGTTTAGAGCTGGTTAGTATTCTGCAGACTCTGTTTTTGCCTTATGTACTGTATTTCCATTGATGTTTGCACCCGTTTCAGTCAATCGTAGCACTTATTTCCCCAGTTTCCCGCAACATATAAAGACATGGTGGTGGTTTGAGACTTTTGCACAGTACTGTATGTTTTCTTTTAAATGTGAGCTGCTCCTTTGGTTTTAAAGGACGTTCCTCATTTGGTTTGTTTACCGGCCCTCTGTTGGTTACTGATTTAGCACTTCATTACATTAGAATTCATGCACAGGTAGCGAGACCATCTGGGCTCATTGGCCGGCTCACCCAATTACATGTAATTTCAGTCACGCACACTCCCAAAAATTTGTGTTACGTTTACCATGTGTTGGGGTCATATATTCAGTCTTTCTAACTGAGCTGCTTTAAATACTTTAGAAAAGCTGAAAGTGGACCTGTTTTGCTTTTCTATGTGTTCTGTTACAGATGTGCTCAAACAAGGCTGGATGCTCGTGTTAAAAACAGCCAGCGTCTCAATGAGGTCAGAGCACAGTGGCTAAAGAAAGTGAACGCACCCCTGTTAAAATACCAGGATTTAAATCATTAAATCATTTCCAGACTTTTTCCACCTTTAATGTGACCTACAGCCGTACAGTTCATTAGAAAGAAACAAATCTGTTAGGGGGGGAAATGTATAATAAAAAAGGTACATTAAACTGGCGCACCCCAAGACTAATACTTTGTTGAAGCATTTTTGCTTTAGTTACAGCATTCAGCTTAGATTTGGCCACTCTCTCTTGCAAACACGCTCCAAATCTGACAGATTTTTTTTTTGCATCAGAAAAACGTGGTATTTTAACAGGGGTGTGTGTATTTTCTATATACAGTGTTTGTGCTAGTAGAACATCAGACTTCAGCGTGCTCTAAACACTCCCTTTCAGGCAGGTAGCTAAACAGGATTGAATTGTTACCTCTTGTAAAATATCAGCTTAAGTTAGCAATATTATGAAAAGCCTTTCCACACTGACCACATCTAAAAGATTTTACTCCAGCGTGGCTACAGTTAGAGGATGACTTCTATATTTAAAGGAGGTTGGGGTGAATCGTGGCTTTAGCACTGGTGATATTTAGCTATGATCAAAGTCATTTTTGAATATTAGGGTGCCCATATTTTGCTCATATACAGGTGTATAGTTTTTTTGGGGGGTGGATTAGACTAGATTTACATTACTGCTCAAAAGTTTAGGATAACGTGTCACTGTTTTCCAAAAAAAAAAACCAACCACATTTTCATGCAATCCACAAACAAGTTCATCCATTCCGCGAACAATTAAAATTAATCAGATGACTTTTAAAGAATGAGCTACATTTTTGCATAGAGGCCTGTTATCAGAAACTGTCAGTCCTCTGCATCTATCTTCTGGCACGGTCAAGGCAATCATTTTATAAGGTTAACTGATTATTAGAAAACCATTTTGTAATTGTGTTGCACAGCTGAAAACTGCTGTACTAATAAGGGAACAAAAAAGGAGCATGGCATTCTTTAGGTTAGTTTAGTATCTGAAGCATCAGCAGTTGTTTGTTTGCAGGTTAAAAATGGCCTGAAAGAAATTTCTTTAGAGACCCATCAGTGTGGTGTTGTGCTTAGAAAGGAAGGCTGTTCAGTGTGAGAAACTGAGAAAACTTAAAATCTTTTACCATGCTGTTAACTACTCCCTTCAGTAGTTAACAGCTACAACAACAGTACAGTTGATGCACAACTGTGCTTATTCTTTAAATATTGCTGACACATGTTGGAGGTGTGTTTTGGGTCGTGTAGTTTAAGACAAAAACGCCTCACAGGTTGTCAACTGGCAGCGGCACTAAATAGTACCCGTCAGCATCAACAGTGAAGAGGAGACTTCAGGTTGCTGAACTTCATGACAGAACTGCCAAGAAAAAGCTACATCTCAGACTGGCCAATAAAAAGAAAAGACTGAGATGGACAAAAAAGCACAGTCACTGAACACTGGAAGACTGGAAGAAGGGTGTTTTGGACAGTTTGAGGTCTTCTGGTCAAACAGAAGAACATTTGTGAGACACAGAACAAATGAAAAGATGCAAGAGCAGCGCTTAATACCATCAGTCAAACATGGTGGAGGCAGCGTGATGGTCTGGGGATAGGAGACTTCAAGGAAAGAGAACTATCACAAGATTTTGCAGCACCCTGTGGACAGCACTTGATTGGGGCCAATTTCCTCCTACAACAGGACAATGACCCAAAACACACCTCCAACATGTGTCAGCAATATTTAAAGAACAAGCAGCTGGAATTCTGACTGTAATGGAGTGGCCAGCACAGTCTCTGGATCTGAACCCTGTTGAGCTGTTGTGGGAGCAGCTCGACCGTATGGCACAGAGGAAGACTCCATTAAGTCAATCCATCTTGTCGGAGATGCCCCAGGAAGCATGGGGAGAAATCTCATCAGGTTACCTTGAAAAACTGACAGCTAGAATGCTTAAGGTCTGCCAGGCTACAGCTGCTGCAGACAGTGGGGTTTTGATAAAGGCAAAGTTTGAAGAACACATTCACCATTTCCATTGAAATCATCATTTCCAACTCTGATAAAGTCAGCATGACCTGTTCATTTGCTGTTTCCTGTTCAGACTAATTTCATGTATGCTTCCATGGAAAACGAGAATTTCCAAGCAATCCCAAACTTTTGAGCGGCAGTGTACACGCTTTAATGTGTCTGGAGAAAAGAAAACATAGGTAAATGGCATAAATAATATAGCTCTGTGAGAGCTCTCTTTGTTTAGGCCCTGGCATCGTGCCATTGTGACATCATGATATAGACAGATAACCTAAGAAAAGCATGAATTGCAAACAGGGTGTTTTAGGCAGTTACAGCGACTTTGTTTGCTGTAAACTTTGGATTTTACATATATGAAAAGCTCCATGATACAACACGGGAAAGGAAAAACCTAAAAAGCATAATATGGGCACTGAAAGCAAGCAGTTCAAACTGTTATAAGCACCTTTGGCCTGAACTTTGATCTTTCATTCACTATAAGGTTATTATGTGCCTAAACTGAACTTTAATCATCAGCTT
This sequence comes from Etroplus canarensis, assembly GCA_015106775.1. Lineage (NCBI taxonomy): Eukaryota > Metazoa > Chordata > Actinopteri > Cichliformes > Cichlidae > Etroplus > Etroplus canarensis. Next base: position 9,080 of record VUQH01043825.1, on the reverse strand, counting down.
TGAAGAAACAAGCAAACTATTTTGTACAGGAAGATGTAGGAGCACAGTTTTAAATTTACAAAAAAGATTTCACTAATCTCTGTCGTACAGTTACATCTATACGTTTTGGCATGATGACGACATTTTTTTTTATAATGTTGCCTCTGCGCACCACCACAGTGTTTTTAAATCAAGCAGTCAAAATGTGACTGAAGTGCCAGCAGTCAGCTTTAATTCAGCGGGTTTAAGGAAAGGACCGTTTTGGAATTACAACCATTTTAATGCATAGTCCCAGTTTTTAGAGGCTTAAAAGTATGGACTAATAATACTAAATATGAGGAATGTTTTTAATATTTGGATGAAAATCTGTCGCAGTCACTGACTACCTGAAGTCAAGAACCCATGGACATCACCAAATGTTGTTTCCTCCTTTGAGATGCTCTGCCAGGCCAGAATTGGGTTGCTTTTGCAGTTTGCTTTGGCTCTGTGAAGCTCCGTCCAATCAGTTTTGCAGCATTTGTCTGAATGTGAGCAGAGAGTAGAGCCCTGTACACTTCACAATTCATCCTGCTGCTTCTATCAGCATCACATCATCAATAAACACGAGTGACCTGGTTCCACTGGCCATAACACCACCTACACCATGTTTGACAGATGATGTGGTATGCTTCGTATCATGAGCTGTTCCTTTCCTTTTGGCGTTCTTTTCTCATCATTCTGGTAAAAGTTAATGACATGTTTTCCAGATCTGTTCAGGATCTTTTAGATGTTTTCTGGAAAAATCTAATCAGTCCTTCCTGTCCTTGAGTGGAACCGTTGGTTTGCAGCTTGTTGTAAACCCTCTATTTACATTCATGAAGTTAATGGACTGGCTCTTACATAGAGCTTTTCTACTCTAGCTGAGAACTCAAAGTGCTTTTTTACTACAAGCCTCATTCACCCATTCACACAGCGTCTTTATTCTACGTCTTTAAGCACAGGAAACTATCACACGCACATTCACACCCCGATGGTCGCATAGGGAGCAGTTTAGGGTTCAGGGAGGCCAGGGACTAAACCACCAACCTTCCTGTTGGAAGACGACCCCTTCTACCTCCTGAGCCGCAGCTACCCCGGCGTCTCTTGATTGTAGACTTTGACGGCACCCCTCCCCCCTCGAGACGTTGTGAAGGGTTTTTCCCAACCAGAGAAAGAATTCTGTGATCGTCCTCTTTAGCCGTGTTCCAGGCCTTTCGGTGTTGCTGATCTGACCAGCGCATTCCTTCTTTTTAACAATGTTCCAGATTGTTGCTCTCTTTGTTAGGTTTGTTGCAGTTTTTCAGCCTAATGAGGACGTCCTTCTCTTGCATTGAGTTTCAGCGAACAGCTGCTGGATCTCAACTTCAGATCTGCTTAATTTACAAAGGAGCAGGTTTCGCTTGGCTATCAAGCTGCTGCTTGGGAGTTAGGTGACCCGTTACTTTTGACCCTGTGAAAAAGTCTGTAATGCCTAAACAGTCGATCTGTTTCTTTTGAAGTCTGCGCTTCAATCACATTTTGACTGTTTGATTTCAAATCCATGATGGTGCGCAGAAGCACCGCCGGCGTCATCGTCCCAAAACTTACGCACCTAATTGTAATTCACTGAAATCACACGAGCGCCTTCAGTGCCATGACTGCCGCCGCAGAGCCCAGCTGCGCGGTTGTGTTCCTTGCAAAATAAAAATACGCTATGCAGCAAATGACTCACCGTGAAGAGAACCACGCATACACAATGAGGGAAACCCTCTCAGCGACTGCACTTGATCTTCACACATTCACAGACGTGTTCCCACGCTCCGGCCTCGTCTCTGCACGCCAGATTATAACGTTTCCCCTCAGCTGGCTGCACCCGGCCCGTTCAGAAATAGAACGAGTTACGCCGGCGATTTACTGGATGTGCCGCAGCTTTCGTGACCTCTGACCTGGCTTTACAGTCAGTACAGTTTTGGCGTCTCTTGACCCCGTTTGTTCTGTGTGAGCTGCAGCTGCTGCTGTCTGTCCTCCGCTCTGGGCTGCAGCGCACAAAATGGACACGCGCTAAGTGGGGCTCGTGCTGTGTTGATTCCACGTGTCCGTCCTGATCACTGAAGGCCAACACAGAACGCTCTTTAACTTTTGAAAGCCCCCGTTTGTGCTTAAGTGACGCAAAAGCATGTCAAATATTCCCACACACTTTAAAAAACTTCCTGAGAAAACTGTCACACCTTGATTTAACCAGCGTATGCCGACGTATCAAAATTTCTCAAAAACGCTGACATACTCAGATCTGTTTTTTTTTTTTAAATTATAGACGTATACATGATGTATTAGTAACCTATATAGAACCTTTCAATGACTTATAGCAAAGAATGCTTGACGTGTCGTAGCCTATCCACAGCACAACATCACCGTCATGCCAAAGAAAACTCAAAGAACGCTGCCAAGAAGTCTCCTGGCCGTGGACGCGTGAAGGAACCATCATCACCCACACCCTGTGATGGAGATGATGCAGGTTCCAACACCCGCAAGGCATCGTCAGTGGCATCTGCATCTGTGGCCGAAACCTACCTAAGAGGTCTTCACCCAAATTGAGCTCATGGTCAAGGTCACTGCCGTTTTATGGGCGTTTTTTTCTTTTTCATAAGAATCGCTACTCCTCTTAGAGTGTTAGTCAGTTTTTACTGAAACTTGCACACAATGATCACTGAGTGGGTCTTCACCCAACATTTTGCTCATGGAAAAGGTTACATTTGTCATGTTTCATGCACTTTTTCATTTTTGCAAGAATTGCTACTCTTTTTAGAGTATTAGCCATAACTTAATCAGATTTGCACACAATGATCACATAATTGGTCTTTTACAATCAAATCGTGGTCATTAACAAGGTTGTAGTTGTCATTTTATGGGCACTTTTCAATTTTCACAAGAATGGCTACTCCTTGTAGCATTGGCCAGATTTTAGTCAAATTTGCACGCAATGATCGCTGCACCTTCTAGAAGATTTACCAGACTTTAACCAAACTTACACATACAGTGATCACCTAAGGGGTCTTCACCAAAATGGAGCTCGTGGTCAAAGTTACTGCCGTTTTATGGGCGTTTTTTTTCTTTTTCCTAAGAATCGCTACTCCTCTTAGCATGTTAGTCAGATTTTACTAAAACTTGCACACAATGATCACTGAATGGGTCTTCACCCAACATTATGCTCATGATCAAGGTTACATTTGTCAGATTTAATGCACTTTTTCATTCTTGCAAGAATTGCTACTCTTTTTAGAGTATTAGCCATAATTTAATCAGATTTGCACACAATGATCACATAATTGGTCTTTTACAAATCAAATTTTAATCGTGGTCATTAACAAGGTTGTATTTGTCATTTTACAGGCACTTTTCAGTTTTCAGAAGAATGGCTACTCCTTGTAGCATTGCCAGATTTTAGTAAAATTTGTACACAATGATCGCTGCGCCTTCTAGAGTATTTACCGGCCTTTAATCAAACTTGCACATACAGCGATCACCTAAGGGGTCTTCACCAAAATGGAGCTCGTGGTCAAAGTTACTGCCATTTTATGGGTGTTTTTTTCTTTTTCATAAGAATCGCGTTGGTCAGATTTTACTGAAACTTGCACACAATGATCACCCAAAATTGGGCTCACAGTCAAGGTCTCAATTGTCATTTTTCATGCACTTTTTTTCATTTTCACAGGAATTGCCTCTCCTACAACAAAAAGCACATTACAGAAGCCTTCAAAGATTCTGTGGTTTGTTAAAGACACGAGACGACTGTATATCAATAAATCTAAAGCCAGTCTAGTTCCAGGAAATGTTAAACACAGCTGGTGCGACAGGCTGCAAGTCACACAGACGAACATCACTCAACAACTCAAATTAAGCCCTTAATGATTTCTGCTGTAACTGGATTGTTGACACGAGTAATGTTCAAGAAATATTCTGGTTTATTTTGACCTGCTCAGTCCCATTAATGGGTCTACTGTGGCTCCTTAGGTTATAATAACTTTGATCTCTGGGAAATAAGAGTATAAACAGCTTCCAAGCTACCACATTTTTATCAGCTGACAAACAACAAATTATTTTTGTGAAATTCTTCAAAGTAGAATCGACCACAGCGTCAGATCACATGGAAACATAACGACTGGCATGATTCACTCTGTGTACGCGGTTATGTTAAAGGAATTTCTGCTGTGCTTCCTTAGTTTTGTTACTTAACATTCCAGTGTGTCTTACCATTTACAGTAAATCCTCTCATGGTTTCCAAACTGCTCTGTATACTAAACATCATTTGCTCTAACATGTTAACGCCTCATGACCGTCTTTGTTGTGATACACTGGAGAACACTACAGGGGAAAATAACCTGAAATAGCCTGACTTCAACCAAAGCTGTGTTGTGAAAGAGCGGGAGTCTTGTTTCAGTTTGTACTTTTGTATGAGGAAGTTTTGTAAGATGTTTCCCATGAGTGTCATTCATTTACGTCAGAGGAATTAAACCAGCAGTGGTCAACCTTGTATTATGTCGCATTTGCTTCTCTGTTTTTTGGTATGCCTCTAGAGAGAGCCAGGCTTAGTCACTGTCTCACTGCTCATTTTGTGCCATGCAAAGACTTTGCAGTGAGATGTTAAAAGCTCCATATTAACGTTTTGTATTGTTTGTGTTGGTAGCGTTGCTCAACAGTCCGTGCAAAACTAAAGGCCAAGCATTTGGGTTCATAGTGTAGCTTTTATGAGGCTAGCGTGAACAGCGAAGGCAGCAACATGTAGATGTTCTTACTGGCTCTCTAGTTTTTGGTTTGGGGTTAATAAAATAAAAGGTTGAGCTTTATTTGGTACTCTTGACCCTTGTATTGTCATATATACACTCCATTAAAGAAATCTCGCTCATACGGGGTTGGACCTCTTCTTGCTTTCAGAACTGCCTTCATTCTAAATGGTGTAGATCAGCAAGGTGCTGGAAACGTTCCTCAGAGATGTTGCTCCATATTGACAAGATGGCATCACGCAGATTTGTCAGCTGAACATCCACGACGACAATCTCCTGTTCCACCACATCCCAAAGGTCTCTGTTGGACTGAGATCTGCTGACTGTGGAGGACATCTGAGGACAGTCGTATTGTCAGGTTCAAGAAACCAGTTTGCGATATTTGTGACGTGGCGCGTTGTCGTACTGGAAGCAGCCATCAGAAAATGAGTAAGCGTCATAAAGGGATGGACATGGTCAGCAGCAATACTCAGGCATGCTGTGGTGTTTCAATGAGGCTCAATTGGTACTAATGGACACAAAGTGTGCCAAGAAAATGTCGGGCTGGATTCATGCTCTCATGTTGTTTATGCCAAATTGCAACCCTACTATCCAAATATTGCAACAGAAATCCAAACCAGGCAACGTCTTTCCAACTTTTCATCATCCAATTTTGACAAGCCTGTGTGAACTGTAGCCTCTGTTCCCTGTTCTTGGCTGACAGGAGTGTGCTCTTCTGTTGCTGAGATGCTCTTCTGCATACTTTGGTTGTAGTGTTATCTGAGTTGCCGTTGCCTTCCTATCAGCTTGAAGGAGTCTGGCCATTCTACTCTGACCTCAGGTATTTTCTCCCAGAGAACTGCCACTCGCCTGATATTTTCTCTCTCTCTGAACATTCTCTGTAAACCCTGGAGATCTGCAGTGAAATACTCAGACCAGTCTGTCTGGCACCAACAACCGTGCTACGTTCAAAGTCACTTAAAGCACCTTTTTTTTCCCCCTTTCCGATGCTCGCTGTTAACTTCAGCAGGTCATCTTGACCGTGTCTACATGTCTAAATGTATGGGTTTGCTGCTGAATAGGTACGTTTTTGACGATGGCGAGGGTTTGCCAGTGGCATCACTTTTTGTCTTTCAATACTTAGTTCTGTCCAGAGTTGTGTTATTTTTTTCACTAAGATCTTGTGTTGATGACGAGAGAGCCGGACCGTCGTGTAAAGTGTCCGCCGGCACATCCCCAAATATTCTCAGTGGGGTTCAGGTCTGGATTCTGTGGTCACCAATCCATGTGTGAGAATTATATCTCGTGCTCCCTGAACCACTGCTTTCACAATCTGGCATTGTCGTCTCCTGCGCTGTCAGGGAAAGAAAATTCAACTGAAGCAGATCATAACACTGCTCCCACAGGCTGGTACGGCAGGCGCTCAGCATGATGGGTACATCACTTCACCCACCGCTTTTCTTACCCTGATGCATCCAACACTCTGGATCTGGGTAAATCTGGACTCATGAGACCACATGGCCTTTTCCCATTACTGAAGAATCTAATCTGTTTTGCTTCCAAGCAAGTTGCAGCATTTTTTCCATCATACATATAAAATTTCCATTTTTGACATATTTCCCTATCATGCCCCGGGTCACACCCTGACGATTTAACCAGCGTATGCCCACATATGAAAAATTCGGCTTGTTTAAGTTCAGAGCACGCTGGTATATGTTGTTGTATGGTGAGGTCATTGAAAAATTTTGTGCATGCACAAAATTTTCAACGTATGACTCATACGCCCCACATACATGGACCATAAATTGTAGGTAAGTTATGCAATCGTTGACGCATGTTCACACACTTATAAGTTACTCATAAGTGGAAATGGAGATGATGTCTAGCGTATTCAAAACTTATTTCTAACCTATGAGTAACATGCTTTGAACCTATGTGTAACTTATAGTGAACTTATCTCCAACACATATTGACATATGTAGACGTATTTGACATGTTCTGGACAACCACAGCACTAAAGCCCGTGTCGCACCATGACGATTTAACAAGCATATGCTGACATAGGAAAAAAACTGCAAATACACGGGTGTACGTCAATTACATTCTAGGGAAGTTTTGTATGTGTTAAGAGCACGCGTAATTACGCTGGTAGTACGGAGAGGTTGCTGGAAAGGTTTGAGCATGTACAAAACCTACGTTTGCCAGCGTATGGCTCTTATGTCCTGCATACGAGGACCATCTGTTGCAGGTACTTAAGGCAATCAGAAGCTCACACAACTCATGTCGAAATACGCGGAGGTACCCAAGACATATTAATAACCTATGAGTAACATGTTTTTAACATATGTGTAACATATATCAAACATACCCCAACACATAGTGCTGTTTGTAGAAGTATTTGACGTGATCCAGTCGAACTGAACGTTTCCCACACAGCTGCGGAATAATTGCGTATGTGGTGCGTTTAAGGGGAGTGGTATAAATGGGCTTTCACTTGTGAATGACGGCAGTATGCTAGCATATATTTTACATATACATCCATTTAACATCATTGTTCCAGTGTTTTAAGGGACTTTGAATGCGTCAGCATAAGCTTGTTAAATCGTCCTGGTGTGACTGGGCTCTTACTGAATGCGTTTCTAACTTACAGCTACCATACAATGGCGTGTTGGCTGAGGGTAGGCGTCGGCTATGGACACATTAATCAAAATACGTTGAGATAATGTCTGGAGTACCCGAGTTTTTGTCTGAATTTTTATGTTGGAAGTTGCTAGAAATTCGAGCTGCCCTGAACGCACCATGGTACCAATGGAAATAGGCGAAGGCGCTGTAGGTGTTGCCGGCATCATGGTCTGGTTAGTCTCCAGACTGAAAATGCTGGTAAAATGATGATGGTTCCTCCGTGCATCCACGTCCACGGCCAGGAGACTTCATGACAGCATGCTTCGAGTTTTTCTTTGGCATGACGGTGATGTTGATACTGTGAATAGTTACAACACGCCAAACAGTCTTTGTTAGAAGTTATCAAAATGTTCTATATAAGTTGCTAATACTTTCTGTATACATCCATAATTTAAAAAAACATCATAGTTCTGTGCATGCCAGTGTTTTTGAGACATTTTGGTACGTCAGCTGGTTAAATCATCAAGGTGTGACAGGCTCATAAGATCCAGAAGTAGCATTCATATTTGGGATAGAGCCAAAATGAAACTGTAGCTACAAGGTTGGTAAAACTTTTAGAAACCTGTAAAGAGTTGTTGCTCTGACAGCAGACACGGCAGCAGCACATTAAACCATAATATCTCCAGACTTTGCCTGGGAGACGAAGTGACTACAGAGTGACATCAGGAGTGGAAAAGGTTTGTCATTTATTGCTATAAAATCATTTCCATTATTTCCAAATTTGTGTGTGTGTGTGTGTGTGTGGCTCTATGACGTGTTTCATCTTGATGAATTGCATTTCCTTTGGCTTTCAGTGACTTCTAACAACAACAGATAGCGCAGTGTGTGTTGGAACTTGTCTGCGGAACGCTGGCTGGAGGGCTGGAGGCGTCCTGGCAGGAAGTGCTTTCCTGCTGGGGCGCTGTGGGTAGAACAGAGGAAAAAGCAGCTGTAGAACAAAGGTGGGATCTCCCAGGGGAACGGTGATAACAGAGGCGCTTGTTGTTCAGGGCTGGGACCCTTGAGATGGGCGTTGCTAAGCTTCCGCCCCCTGTCAGTCACACCCCATACTCATGGCTGCTTTTGACCACTCGTTTCTTCATGCACGTTTCCTCAGCAGTCTCAACACAGCGACAGGTTGGTTTTTTTCCACCCACACTGACAGATGATATCGACCCCTATGTGTATAAAAACGTAATCCACCTTTGACCTGAAGTGCTCTTTGTGTTTATGTGTGATTGAGAGATGCGATCACCACTTCCCACATTCTTTCACACCATCCTTCTTTTCTGGCACTGATTCCTGTGTAGTGGAGCTGATTAGTAATCCCAAAGTTGTTTCTGTAAGATCTACATTAATTATCTGTGAAAAACGAACTACGCCCTTTCTGCTTCGCAGGAATTCAGAGGGTAAGTAGCAACCAGGTGCTGCCAATCAAACGCATTTGATTCATTGATCAACAGACAGCATGAGCAGCCGCTGCAGAGAGAGCGGAAGGGAAGGTTTACCAGACGGTAGTGAGACCTGCTGTGATGTGTGGTTTGGAGACGGTGACGCTGACAAAAAGACAGGAGGTGGAGCTGGAGGTGGCCGAGCTGAAGATGGTGAGATTTTCCCTGGGAGTGACCAGGATGGACAGGATTAGAAATGAGTCCATCAGAGGGAAAGCTCATGTTGAGAAGT
>VUQH01043823.1:11821-41141 GCA_015106775.1 Etroplus canarensis | reverse complement strand
AGTCTGTCACAGAGCCAACACAGAGAGACAGACAACCGTACATGCTCACATTCACACCTACGATCAATTTAGAATCACCAGTTAACCTAGCCCCTTTGCATGTCTTTGGACTGTGGGAGGAAGCCGGAGCACCAAGAGAGAACCCACGCAAGCACAGGGAGAACATGCAAACTCCATACAGAAGGGCCTAAGCTGTCTGGCTGCTGGATTCGAGCCTTGACCCTCTTGCTGTGAGGTAACAGTGCTAACCACTGTGCTGCCCCATTTATAAAATTCCCCACTTGCCCTGTGGGCGGTCTCTTTTGTCCTTCAAGCTTGAGTCCTCTACCAGAGAGGCCTGGGAGAAGAAGACTGGTGAAGGAGGTCTCCCTTCTTGCCCGGTCACTCAGTTTGTGAGGACGTCCAGCTCTAGGCAGATTTAGACAAGTGCCATACTCCTTCCATTTCTTAATGATGGATTTGACTGAACTCCATGGGATGTCCTGTGAGTGTGAAATCTTTCTGTAGCATCTCCTGACTTCTACTTTTCACTGATCTTTTCTCTGAGTTGCGTGGAGTGTTCATTTGTCCTCATGTTGCAACTGTAGCAGGAGTACTGATGAACCAGAGACTGGAATCAAATAGCTGGACGTCTGTTGAATTAGGTCACGTCCCTTTTTTGCAAACATTTATTTTACACTGTATATTTTTAATTAATTGATATTAGTTTGTAAATCTCTGTTTTCACTTTGACATGAAAGAAACTTTTTTTTTCTTGTTTCTTGTTAAAGAAGCCAAAGTATATTGACCATGATTTCATTTATTAAATGGAGCAGCTGTGGCTCTGGAGTTAGTAGTCTTCCAACAGGAAGGTTGGTGGTTCAATTCCTGGCTTCTACAGTCTATGTGCCAAAGTATCCTTGAGCAAGATACTGAACTCCAAATTGCTCCCAATGCATCTATTGGCATGTGCATGTGTGCATGATAGTTAAATGCGCTTAAAGGCATAGACTAAAGTGTTTTATCATAGATTTACCATAAAATGGTGAAACATCTGAGGGGGGGGTGAATACTTTTTGTAGGCACTGTACTTGAGAGCAATGCAATAATTGCTTTGGGAGGTCAGGCAAAAGTCAGTAGCGTGTGACAGGAGAGTATAGGAGAGTATTAGTGAAACATTTACAAACTTAGTCCTGCTTTGCTCTTTGATTTATTTTTACTGGATATGCTCCCAGCATGCATTGAAATTCTTTGACCATGGCTACTGCATCCACTCCATACTTAACTGTTGGTGATGACCAGAAAACAGAGAAAACTTAGTCTAGGCAAATAAAAGTAACAGAAAACAAATATGAGCCTTTCAAGGGTGAATGATCACTTTTGGATAGTTTCACTACTGCTAATGGAGTATATATTTAATAAAATTTGGCTGGGTTATTTCCACTCTGTCAAGGCAGGGCATCTGTGGGGGTGGCGTGAACCCAATCGCAGGACCGCTGAGCCAACGTGGAGTGAAAAGGCTTTTATTTTTCCAAAACAATAATCACAATGTCCATGAACATAAATCCCAAATGAGGTGCCTAAGAGCGTGAAGACCTGGAGACATGGACGGGAAGCACAAGGGGTGACAACCAGTATGACACAACAACGAACAACACAGAGGACGGGGCTTAACTAGACAGAGGGAAACCAATAAACACACAACAAGTGGACAGGGCAGGGGAAACCTAACAGGGACAACCAATGAATGAACAACAAGAAGACAGGGGTGTAACTAACACACTCGAGACGGGGAGGAACAAAACAGGGACGAGACAGATAACCAAAATAAGATGAGACTAGACACAGACAGAGACAAAGACCACTAACAAAGGAAACAGGCAAGGCATGGGGCGAAAGGGAATAAATGAACCTCAAAGCTAAACACAAAAATCCTAACTAAAGGCGGACCATGACACTAATGAACTTACACATTTAAAAACAGACAGAAATTATAAGGAAATCAGAAAAAGCAACACAGAACCAGACAAAGGCTAAGCCTTAATACCATTTTACATGTTTACATGTGCACTTATGTTCACCCATTACAGTGAGTTTTATTATTCATTACTGTACATGAACAAAGTTTTAAAAAAAAAGAAAAAAAAAGCTTTGTGTGAAACGTCTTGATGCATGCTCAATCATCCAGGTACGTAAAGCCTCAAAAGTTGATTCTGTTCATCTGGACGTAAGGTTTTCCGTGGGAGAAACGTTTCATCACTCGTCACTTGGATGAGTGATGAAACGTTTCTCCCACGGAAAACCTTACGTCCAGATGAACAGAATCAACTTTTGAGGCTTTGTGTGAAACTTAAGTGTAGCTCCAGTTTGTTGGAGTTTGTTAATTAATGCAGCAAGTGCAACTGTTATTTTGAAATAACAATAGTGGTGCTTTTTTAAAAAAAGCTGAGCACAGTCACTGGAAGCAGAGGAATAACTATGGCCCAGTTTAAGCCCTTTTTATTGGGACATATTGATCGAAATCCTTCCAAATTTAAATTTCAAAAGTAAAATCGTCAACAAGACAAAACAATCAACAATTCCATTTTAAAAGCTTTGTAAAGTTAAGTTTACTTTTTTCATATTTTTGTTTCTTGTTGACAACGTTGGGTTCCTTTAATCCACCATCAGTAGTTTCCTGGAAATAAACCAATATATATCTCATGTCTCTATTCAGATTATCACACCTCACTGGTAAAAATATGTGTAAATAATGGAAAACAGAAATAAAATGTGAATATCAATCTTGTTATAGTGAAGACAGGACATTTAAAACTCAGCCTGTATTTACTTTGAGCATTTTTCCAGCAAGCTGCTGAAGTGAACTGCCACTTGCACTCAAATCTACCCAGCCACCCATTTTCTTAACTGCTTATCTAACTTAGTCTCAGTGAAGGCTGAAGCCTATCACAACTGACACTGGGTGAGAGGCTGAATAGAACCTGGACATGTCACCAGTCTATCACAGGGCTAACACACAGAGACAGACAACCATTCACACTCACATCCACACCTGTGGCCTGTTTAGAATCATCAAATTACCCCATATAACCTAACATCTTTGGACTACAGGAGGAAACTGGATCTAATTCTAAGTTTTTAGCTTTTCACTTTAATGATGTGACTGTGAGTAAAATGTAAAGCACTTGAATGCAAGAGTGGTTTGATCACTGCAAGGATCTCGTTTGGGGAGAAACCAACCCCTGAACTGGATCTCAGGTTTTCTCTGCAGCTACTGAGCTTTAAGTCGAATGATTTGAGTATTTCTGAGAAGCTCTCAGATATATGTCAGCACTGCAATTCTCAAACTGCTGATGTCGTCTGTCAAAATGCCATTCTGGATTGGTTTAAGTGTAAAACTCAATCCCTTTACCTGCTTCGGCTATCTCCCCTCATTGCTGGCAAAAGGCTCCTGCCCAGGAAAAGTTGAGCGTTATTATGCAGATAGACAGGGTGAGTGGCAGGAGACACTAAGCACAACTGAAGTTACTGAAATAATCTCAACGGGCCACATTAACAAGCGCTAGATGTTCTGCTTCTAGGACAACATGCTTTGCGCATTATCGCTCATCTTTTAAAAATGCAATCAATTATGCAATTTTCCTCTGAGAGTTCAGAATTCAAACTATTAAACTCTTGATCCTTAACTTAAAGAGGTCACAGTACAAAACATTTGACCCCTAGGGTTAATTCTCCAAAGCTTCTGCTGGACTCACCTCTCAGTTTGTAGGGTGACTTTTGATGGCTCTACATTGGGGTTCTCCCACTCCATCTGTGGGCAGTGCATGAAGTAACACAGGGTATAGAGGGCCTCGGGCTCCCAGTGCACTGTGGTGTTGGTCTTCTGGTGGACTGGAGTTCCATTGCTGGCGTTCTTGATGTGCAACGGCTGGAGGTGGTGCATGGCCCGGGATACCAAATCACCTGGAGGAAATTTATCAATATATGAGACAGTGCATGCAGTGTGTTGGGATAATGTGGTGTAGAAACGAGGAATAAAAATGACACAAACAGTAATTCATCAAGCATTGGAATAATAACGCTGGCAAGAGATGTGCTCACTGCAACAAAGTCTTACGTATTACTCTGAGAGCACAAACCCATTTCCTACACCAATCCTTTGACAAGAGAACTCGCGGCACTCATGTGATGAACTGGAGACGCACTCCCTCATTCACACGCCCTCTGATTCAGCTTGCATTTAGTCATACACATGCGCCCACTCAATCATGAGTGGGAAAATTACTGCCTTGAAATGAATCTTACGCACAACATGTCTCTCAGCAAAGCACACACAGACAAGTGAGCTCTTATTCTGTCCTCATTTTATCTGGAGCTCGTATTTTTCTTGTTACTCCCCCATGTTTTCCTAGGACGACATGAGGAGTCACAGAGAAGATGCATTATCTGTGTCACCGAGCACTGAGCTTCCTGCTATATGAAATAGGACTGTAGGTGGGAACAGGACAGAGTGATTGTTCACGATGAAACCTGAAAGGTCAAATGGTAGTACATTATTGAATATATATAAATTTAGTTTGGTTTAGTCTCAGTCTGAGGCAGAGCTACAAGCATTCTGTATCTTTTTAAACAGTAATAATTTTAAAATTCAGCTGACCTCATCATTCTAATAGAGTCTCTTTCTGTTTTACTTTATGGTTTCTGGAGGTGAGTTTTTTCCCTTGTGTTTGGGTTCATGTATACTTTTATTATTATTTAGTAGCTTCCCCCTGTTTCTGTTATGTCCCCCTTTGTTTCACATGTTGTTTATAACTTGCATGTGTTAGTATTCATGTCTCATTTTGTTATTTCCTGTTTTACTTTGAAGGTTTCGTTTCTTTTGTGTCCTAAGTCAGTTTTGCTTTCTACACTACAGGAGCTTCCAGCTAAAGTGGGGAATTTGTATTTGTGACCAGATGAAGAAGGAGACAAATAAAAGGAAAATGTGTAGTCATGGTATTAAGGACAACCTCTTTCTGCTGCTCCCTTTGGGAATCACCACAGTGGATCATCTGCCTCCATCTCACACTAACCCTTGCATCCTCTTCTGTCACAACATGTATGAACCTTCTCAGTGATCTTCTTTTACTCCTGCCATTTTAACACCCTTTGCACAATATATCCAATATCTCAGCCTCGCCCCTCTGACTTTGTCTCCAAACTACTTAACCAGCGCTGTCCTTCTAATCCTGTCCATCTCCAAACCATATATCATAGTAGGTCTCACTACCATTTTTCACTCTTGCTTCCATCCTTATGCTACAAAGCACCCATTGCCGCTGCAACACCTGTTGTAGATTTGCTTCTTTGCTTGGGATCCCTGTCCTGTAGCATGGCCCAGTTTCAGCCAAGTTTTAGCTGTCAGACAGATGGCCTCACATCTGACTCTAGAATACTTTGGTATACAGATAAGTTCATGGTGGAATCGATAACTGCAAGGTGCCCAAATCATCACCTCTCCACCACCGTGCTTGACAGCTTGTATAAAGCATTTGTGCTGATACTCTCTGTTTGGTTTCTGACAAATGTGGCACTTTGCATTATGGCCAAACATCTCCACAATGGTCTCGTTTGTCCAAAGGGCATTGTTCCAGAAGTCTTGTGGTTTGTTCAGATTTGCGAACCTAATATGTGCTGTCATGTTCTTTGTAGAGAGAATAGGCTTTCTCCTACCAACCTTTCCAAACAAGCCATACTTGTTCAGTCTTTCTAATTGTATTGTCATGAACTCTAACATTTAACACGCTAACTGTGGCCTATAGAGTCTGAGATGTAGGGGTGAATTTGCTGAGATGTTCATTCCAGGTGTTAACACACACCTGAATATTTCAGACCAGCAAACTGCCAAAATGTCTACTTTGATAGAGGTGGTCACGCTGCCTGATGATTAGTTAATCAAGTGTGTTTGATTAACAGCACCTGGCTTCTACTTACCCTCTTAATTCCTATGAAACCAGTAAGGGGACACCTAGTTTTTCACAGGACTGCTTAGAGTTCTGTGGAAAACCTTCTTTTTCATGACTGTACTTCTACTTCCATCTCTGCTGTTATGAATGCTTTGACAATTTGAATTGAATATTCTTTGTATGTGCTGTCACAATGTCTCTGACATGCACACACATGCTTACAACAACACAAGTCTTGCTTTTGATTGAAAAAAACATCTTTAATGGATACTTAAAACATGTATTTCACCAGCAAGCCTGGCTAACCAGTAATGTCCCTTTTGTTACTGCTGCTACTGCTGTACTTTACTTTCAAAGCATCTCTATAGCCCGATGCCTCTATTAGTAACACAATGAGAGCTCAGCTATGGTGGCAGCAGTTTGCAACACTATGAGGAAAACCAGCACAAGACCATATTGTGAGTCCAGTCTCGGTTTCAGGACCACTGAGGTCCTACCACCTTTATTGGGGGTGAAGTAAAACCTTTGCCAAATTACCAATGCGGATAAATCCACTGTGGTGACCCCTCAGGGAAAATGCAAGGGTGCAGCTGAAGGTTAAACAGCAGAATGTCATAAACAAAAATAGAAATTACAATGTTTTAAGAGTTGTTTTCTACCCTCTTATATGTGGATGTACAGCTAATGTACTATACTTTTATGTACACAGCTGTCAGTGGGCACAATGCCAGATGTGTTTGAATATCTGAAAATGTGGGCAATGATCAGGGGTCTGCAGGGCTACAGCCTCACTTAATTTTATACATGGATGAGAAAATCATGTACTCTCTTTCTAAAGATCCCAAGATGTCACGTACAAAAGGTTACAACTGAACAGCTGCACTTATTAGAAGCCACAATAGTAACAGAGTTTAAGTAAAGCACTTTATTCAGAATACATTTTCTACTAGTTTTTCATAAATGTGGTCCATTCCTTTTGGTGTGATCTCTTTCAAGCTGTGTCTGTACACAGCAGGAGTGAGGTGCAAAAGAAGGTTAGGAGAAATTTTACTGTTCTAATAGTTTTTAAGCACCAGAGGAGGTATGAATTTCAAATTCTGAAATTCATGACATGGAGTACAGAGGCAGATATTTAGCGCTGACATTTTGGGAAGTCATAATTCTCTAATTTAGACGTTTTCACAGCAGTTTATAGATGAGGTCATTAGTGATGCATTTAAGAGTAACGATGCTGCTCTGAGAGGGGAAAATACTGCAGTGTGAGCCTGCAGGGTTGATTTCTCTGAAAAAAATGATACCCATATTGATCTAATTATTTACTCCGTTTACCGGAACGCTAGAGGCTGCAGGCTTATAGAGGAATATGGACACTGAGCCAAGACAGAAAATACACTTTTTTGGTTACATGATGCAAATATGTGTGACACTTTGACTCTATGAGCTGCAGCGTCACAGTAAACACAACACACACTCACGTTCACTCTAGTTTGATTGTTTATTCCAAAAATACCCAGTCTCAGGAAAGTTGCCCCTACTTGAAGTCTCATTCCTTAGACAGACTGACACGGTGAATCTGAGCCTAAGGTTCTCCATCTGTCAAACTAAAGGCCCCTGACAGAGTTCACAGGCAGCCAGAAAAAAACAGAGCATGCTGTTCACAGCACTGTTTACGCTCAGGCGCAGGGAGCCTCACAGACGTCCGAGAAAGAATTAAATACATCAATGAATAATTGAAAACTAGGCAAACATGCACTGCTTCCACAATTGTGTTCAACTAGAGTGGTGCTATAAATCTCCCATCTTCACGTTGGACATTATGAGGTATGGTTACTTCTGAGGCAGCTTCCAGAGGAGCTGAATAAAAGCCAGAGAAATCGTCATTTGACCTGCTGTCAGATTGATGAATCTGTTGCAGCTCAATGGGTCAACAAAACATCAGACTCAGAGCGTCGGTGGTTTCTTTTAACCATGACCACATCCCCATCTTACCAAGGTGAGAGAGTTTGTGTATTAACTTACTAAACCCAGCAGTTAATTACTGATTTTTAATTGCTTTAAAAGGCAGTGTCAAATGATGATATTCTGCTGATGTGTTTCGTGTCAGTTATGTGTTTATGTACTGTAAACTTTGACATGTTACTATTACTGCTAGTACAACTGTTATTATTATTACTATGCCTTGTTACCACTACAGGACCTGACTTGTGTTTTGGATCTTTACCAAACTTTGTGTGGTTACTACCTATGATGGGTAGAAGATCTGATATCACTTATGAGATTGTGAGTCATTAATTAAATTCTTTTCACCATCGTAGGATCTTACCAGGCAGCTGGATCCTAGCCAAATTTTGTATATTTCATTACTATGAAGGGTAATAGAACTGATAACATTTTTGAGGGTGTGGGGTCAAAGGTCAAAGTCACACAAGGTAAGATTTAATTTGGAGGCATACAGGCTGAGTTCCAGGCATTTCATCACCATTTTTATTCCACTGCTAATGTTACTATTACTACTGCTGCTTATATGATTAGAAGTATATATTTCTATTCCTACCATTGTCACATTATTAGTTAATATATTTGTACACTGAACCTCTTTTATTATAGAAATACATTTTTAATGTATTATTATTAGTTATGTCCATAGTTGTGGCCATTAAAAGGACAAAAACACCAGTGACCCCTTTTTTTCAATCCATGGGGTCTGTGTGGAGATACTGGAGATACCAGAGGACTACAAATATATAGGTATTCACATTGACAATAAACTGAACTTTATGAAACACACAGAAGCCATCAATACTGGACAATCCTTCACACCCTCTCTATGATGTGCTGGACAGGCACAGGAGCACGTTCAGCAGCAGATTCATTCCACCACACAAGGCCACAAGAAATCATACCTGTGGCCATCAGACTCTATAATTCCTCCCTGTGACGCCTTAACTAATTTCTTTTTATTGCCATATGTTATACATATTGTATACAATGTTTAAATTTAAACTTGATATATGCATGTTATATATTTAATCTTCATTTTTCTGCCTTCAGATTTGTATTTATTTATAGATAAGTGAGCATCTGTAACACAATGCAATTTCCCCCTGGGATTAATAAAGGATTAATATATAGGGTGTTTCAAAAAGATGGATTTGAAATCACTATATATCTACAACCATGAAGCACCCATGAATGAAATGTTTACCGGGCATTGAGCTTTAAAAGACCACAACTTAACCATTTATAACTTTGTGTAATGTCCAATGATGCTATCAAGAAATACACCACAATGAAGTTGTGTCCATCTTTTTGAAACACCCTGTATTCTGGTATATTACAGATACTGCCACTGTTCTTGCAGTTCAAATGCATGGGGGGGTCTATATCCCTGCTGCTCCTTTGTTTTCTCCCAAAAGCATCATCAAAGCGGATTAATCCACATTGGTAATTTGGCAGAGGTTTTCCACCAGATGCCCAACCTGACGCAACCTTTCATGGTGAAAGGGGCTTATGTCCCCACCAGGAATTGAACCGGGGACCTTTTGCTTGTAAGGCAAACGTGTAAACCACTACACTATGGGGACACCTAGCACTGTATAATTCACTCACTGTTATAGTCATGACTTTCACTGTGACCATATAAAGATGTATGTGTAGCAAAAAACAAAAAAACAAAAAAACATCAGTTCTTCCATTTACTCCATTTTGTCCAAATATTCTTGGGTACGGTTTCCAGTCCACCCTGGTGTATAAACTTGTTGCATAAACTAGCAAGTTTTGGTTCTATCCTGTGTAGTAATCTACAAAGGAAGACACTCAAGAGCAAATCCCAATTTGATACTGTACCTGGACCACCTCGCCCAACTCCTTTTGAGTAGCAGCAGCTCTACTGTGAGAGCTCTTCACCCTAATTTTAAAGGCTGAGGCCAGCCATCTTACAGATGAAAATAAATTCTGTATATTTCGATGCAGACAATCTGGATCCAGGATTTTTTTTAATATTTATTTTGGAAGAATTCCCTACCATTGTGAAATGTGGCTTTTCATCTCATATCTTTACAAATTCATTTCAAATGGAATTAAGGAAGACTGTGAGGCATCGTCTTGGTGTTCTCAAGAAAACATGACAAATAATCTGGATCCAGACATTTTTCAGGCTCCTTTAATTAAAAAATGCAAAGCACGGAGAGATGCAGGTATCTAATCGTTGACTGTAGTCACGTATTGTATTTCTGCGCTGTACAAGGTAGATGGAGTATATGGATTCGAAATGCTCAGGGAAATCCTCAAGAGCAGTCAGTGTAAAGGAGGAAGACCAGGTGCTGTTTCCATTTTTTAAACTTAAAGTCAGTAGTCTGCTAACCTCCTAATACCCAGGCTCCCTTCACAGGACAGACAATCATGCAAGAGGTCAGCTCCCTCCTGTCAAGGTCAGCAAATGACTCAAATCTGCATAATATAAGTCTAAACAACTCAAATAATTGCCAGTTGCACAGAATATAAAATTGTTATTTTTATTAAAAAACAACAATGGTGTTAACTTGCAAGACCTTACCGAGTGGAGTCCCTGTTGGACCACCCGATGGTGACCTTATCTTGGTGTCACTGGCTCGGGGTGGACACCTCACCTACAGCTTTCCTTATTATTATTTTTATAATATTCCAGACTGAACAGTCACACCCACATGAAACACCATCACACTGCACACATACAGTGCTGTGCAAAAGTCTTGAGACACCCCTAATTTCTTTATATTTTACCAGAAAATGGCAAATAGGTGCAATGGTTTATTGATGCAAGTCCAAACATAAATGGAAATATAGTACATAAGGCAAACACAGAGTTTGTACAATTCTACAAGAAAGAAAAAAAATCTAACCAGTGGATGGTAACAGGGATCTCCTAAAGTAGCTTCGTTTGATTCACAGTTCAACATAATCGTTATTTATTTTCTAAATAACGAAACAAATTTTTTAGATCACTTCATCTACCCTTGGGACAACTTTCTGTTGATTGGCTGCCCTTTGTAAACAACAGGTAGGTGGTGCTTCTGCATTCACAATCACAGCTGTGCACCTGTAATGACCGTATTAGGGCTATCGACTCACTGACATCATGCAAGGTGCAGAGTAGGAAAAAACTGCCTGAAATTGAATGTTTTGATCAGTCTGGAACTTAAGGCATGTTTAACATGAGTATTAACCAATATAACCGCACATTTATAACAGAAAATAAATAAAATCATAATAAGTCCTCTTTAAGAAAAAAAACAATAATGCTCATAAATGCACCTTCAGCTGCTCCCTTGTATTCTCCTCAAGGGGTTGCCACAGCAGATTAATCCACACTGGTAATATGGCAGAGGTTTTTACGCCAGATGCCCTTCCTGACGCAGCCCTCCATGGTGAGAGGGGCTTGTGTCCCCACCTGGACTCAAACCAAGGACCTTTTGCTTGTAAGGCGAATGTGTAAACCACTACACTACGGGGACACTAATAATACTCATAAATATTCACAGAAAATGTTGTTTACTTGCGGCTCTATAGGAGCTCTATGATTTTTTTTCTGGATGTGCTAGTCAGTATTCAGATGCTGTTTGCTATGTATGTTTGCTCAGCAGCATTAAGCTAGAACCTCAATGAAAACCTCACCACTCCAGGTCCCTAAGCTGCTCAGTGTATGTTAACAAAGTGTGGCACTGGCTTGAATATTAAGTGGAAAAGTCAGACATTAATAAACATTAGGAGGTAACAAAGATGACTGAAGTCTGCATTTACACTGGAAAACACTTTTCTCAATAGGAACCAATATAAGAAGCCAATGCAAACAGAAAACAAAGAACCACTAACTTGGAGAACTGTCAGCACTCCCTATGGTTTTACAAGCTACATGTAGTTTTTTTTTTTTTAAAACCACATTTAATATTAGAGGCAGGCACCATGCAAATAGTTAAAACCACTGCAGTCCCTCTGAGCTAAAGCCAGCAGTCGATAACCGAGCTTTCTTTGCCTTCATTAATTGTTCCTGTGACTTTGGTTTTGTCAGCAGGACAACATTTGGTCCCATCTCCTTTGCTGTAATTATCTAAGCAAGACTCCTATGAGGTTCATGCTTCATCTGATTGGAATAAATCATAAGGGACAGCTTAGTGTCTTTCTTTCTCTGAGCCAAGTCCTTCCCTCTTGGAAGGCTCATTATAGAGTAAAACTGTGTTCCTTATACCCTGCATTAAAAAGTATCTGTGCAGAGAGCAAAACCTTAATGAAAAATCTCAAAACACTTTGCATCTTATCTTAGAACTAAATCATTTCAGCACAAAAATATATACTATATGGGCAAAAGTACTGGGCAAAATACATATTACACCTACAGGAGCTTTTATGACATCTCAGTCCATAGGCATTAATATGGAGTTGATCCTTGCTTTGCAGCTATAACAGCTTCAACTTTTCTGGAGTGTGTCTGTGGGAATTTTTGCCTGTTCATCCAGGAGAGCATTTTTGAGGTCAGACACTGATGTTGGATGAGAGGGCCTGGCTCACAATCTCCATTCTAGTTCATCCCAAAGGTGTTGGATGAGGTTAGGATCAAGACTCTGTGCGGGCAACCAAACTCATCCAACCATGTCTTTATGGGCCTTGCTTTATGCACTGGGGGACAGTCATGCAGAACTGTTTCCACAGAGTTGGAAGGATAGAATTGCCCAAACGTCTTGGTAAGCTGAAGCATTAAGATTTATCTTCACTGAAAATAAGGGGCCAAGACCAAAACCAGAAAAACAATCCCATAGCATTAGCCCTCCTCCACCAAACGTTACAGCTAACACAGTTCATAAACATGTCCACTTTGCAATAATAGTAATCATCATGGGATATCAAGGAGGGACGATATTTCACAAACTGTCTTCTTGCATCCTATTACAGCATCATGCTTCAATGATCTTTTAGAATGACCCAATCTTTCACAAATGTTGGTAAAAGCAGATTACATGGCTAGGTGCTTGAGTTTATATGCACATGGCATGAATAAAACACCTGAATTCAATAATTAAGAGGTGTAGCCCAATACTTTTGGCCACATATATGCATATATCTGCCTATAGCAATTAAGCTCCTACTGAATTGAAACAGTGAGCCAATCACTTATTTAAATAGTACTTTCTAACCAGTACATAACTAATGAAAGTTTGAGTTTGATGCTTGCAACCTTCAAGTCTTTAAAGATAAAATCTTTTCACCTCTGACTCCAGAAAAAGTTCAAACCTGCACTCCAGCATGGCTACTTTATTAAAAACTCAAAAAGACCTGCTGGCATTGAAACATAAAGACTCACACAGTGCAGGTGTTTCACCCCAACAGCACTTTCGACATGCTGACAACTCAACAACGCAACTTTTTAACGTCACCTTTAGTGGCTGTTTTCTCTATTTGATGCCTGTATGTGAGCCAGATTAAGTTTTCTCTGTCAAAGTTCAGACAGTTTTTACAGCATGTTTCACTTTGGAGTTTTTTTAGCAGGTACAATAAAGCACAACACAATTATGTTCTCATAACGAGTAACCACAGGGGATGTGGTTGAGTTATTGTACTGGGAGCAGTCTGTACTGTGACGCAATTTAACTGTGATAAATGTGTCTTCTTCAATATAAAAGTACAAAACTTAAGAGATTAAAAAATAATTACAGTTCAATGAGATGATTTGCTGTATAAAAAATTAAATGTCATTATATTTTGGATAAAATGACAATTTTACCAACTGTTAAGATTTCTTTTTGAGAAAATTGTAATGTTCTGGGTGATATCTACCAAACAGTAAGACTGCATACTCCATAGTAATGTAAATATGCTTTTGATATGAGTGCTGTGAATTGGTCCTGTTTTCCTTCATGAGAAAATTATTTACCTTTATATCACAATTTGAATTCTTAATGAGACTTGAACGCAAAAGCATTGGCTGTGCCATATTGTGTAGTAAATTATGCATTCCCCCCTATTTTCTGATAGGGTGCAAACTCCCTGTAAAGATCAATATTTGCACAGAAGTTATCTTTTAAGCTTAAAAAATATAAAAAATAGTCTACTTTTAATATTTTATTTGTGTGACTATCCAGTAAAGACCTGGCATGGTAGAACATTTTCAGTGGTATTTACAAAATATTTACAACATTTGCTGGTGTGTAATTACAGGAGACATTATGTATGACTTTCATTTGTGTCCAAATTCAGCAGACAGGCTGGTTCTTTGCAGTTTTCCCCCCTTCTTGATGCAGAATTAGGGAAGATGCAGCACAAATTATTAATGGGAATTCAGATAGTGTTTTCAGTGCAAATTCAGGAAACTGATCTCCCGTAGCTACTCAGCATGGAGGCCCCTCTGGGGAGGAACGGGTTTAAATCTATCAAAAGAGCAAAAATTTTTAATGATGATGAGATGGATGAGATGCATGGCCGCTTCTGGTGTCACTTTATCTTTAAACAGGATCAAAACAAGTTGGAAACAGCATATTCAAGTGTTACATCATGTTTCTGCTGTATGTGAATAATCTTTTGAGTTTGGATGCAAAAAAGGCACTAAGGTAACAAGTTGGCAGCATTTACAAGTTAAATCAAGTCAGATGCAAGTTAATAAAAACATTTAGGGGCAGTGAAAGCAATATGATCACTTAAGCTGTTCAACAGAAGCTTAATTTGCATGGGACTAGTATTACAAAAGAATTGCATGATTTAAAAATGTGCCTCATACATCTGGTTTTTGTGCAGCACATTTGGGATAAACAAAGTCTGTGATTTACTCAACTTTATTGACTTACTGCCCAGATATGATGGCAAAAACTGATTGAAAGTGTCTGAGCGCTAGCCTCTGATTTAAGATTAGCCAGTAGGCTGCAATATATTAAGTGTGGAACCTGTTAAAGGACAGCAAAATGTCAGCTGTCTGTTTATTTGAGATTTTACTGTTCTGGTGGATTTGAGCCTGTACAAATTCCTTCAGGAAGCAAGTCTTGCCACTCTGCAGCCTTCTTGGTAAAGTGTCTGGTTAAGTCTCCAAACAAACTTCAATTTCAATGGCTGCTGCAAGAGAAAAGCCACATGTATAAATTCACTGACCATTTCCTTCTGTATAAAATCTGACAACACAAGATTAGAAAAATATTGCCTGGTCTGATGCCCCTCAAATACTGCTGTGACCTTTGAATGTTAGGGTCAGAGTTTGACACATGAAAGGATGGATCCATTCTACTTTGTACCGTATCAATGGCTCAGGCCAGGGATATTTTCTTGGCACACTTGGGCCCCTTAGTACTAGTTAAGCTTTGTTTAAACACAGCCTGCTTGAGAATTGGTGCTGACTATGTCCATCCCTTTATGACCACAGTGTACCCATCTTCTGATGGCTGCTTCCAGCAGGATAACACACCATCTCATAAAGCTCAAACCATCTCAAACTGCTTCCTGAACATGACGATGGGTTCACTGTATCCAAATGGCCCCCACAGTCACCAGATCTGAATCCAGTAGAGTATCTTTGGTATGTGGTGGAATAGGAGATTTGCATCAAGTATGTGCAGCTGACAAACCTGCAGCGACTATGTGATGCTCTTATATGAATATGGACCAAAGAATTAGGGCAGTTCTGAAGGCAAAAGGGGTCCAACCCAGTACTAGCAAGGTGTATCTAATGAGCAGGTGTATCTAATGAAGTGTCCACTGAGTGTAGAATCACCAGCAGCATCTGAGAAATATGCTTAAAAAGTTTACCATCATCTTTGTATAATGTCAATTCAAGATTCTTTGAGTACCATGTTGTCTTTGGCTTACTCTTTCTTTGGATGGCTCTGCATGCTGTAGAACACTATGAGCCTTTTGAATTTGAACCCAAAATTTAGTGCAAACCTTCATTTATATTTGCCAGTGCACCTTCCATAATTCTAAAACCACAGCGAGGAAGAAGAAAGGTGCAGAAAAAAATCAAGTTTGCAAAATAAGCAAAAAAAGACAGCTAACTCCCAGGGGTCTATTATCACAGAACCTCTGTTTTTAGTAAAAAATATGGTAGGTTGGAGGTTTTCAAACATCTGGTGCCAAATGCACACCAAAAGGCAAGCCAAACTGTCAAGGCACATCTGTATTCATAGCTGCTCAAAATAGCTTCAATGTCATCTGACACGTTGTCAGTTCGTCTTTTGATTATACTGTCAGATTAAAGCCCTTTTAACAGCCCATTTGTGCCCACATCACCTTATCAGACAGTTGCACACAATCCAGCCTTGTGGAGGCTTGCTGCGTCTGGTTCAGATCCAGCGCTCTCTTGAAATATGCCAAGTCTCTCTCAGAAGGGCTGTTTGCCTTTCAAGTGCCTCTTTAGCTTGCTTAGCACCATGTTATCATTAACCAACTTTTCTTAACAGGTAATGCACCCGGGCTGCTATGCCCAGAACCAGTGTAATCCATAAGCCACAGCAATTAGGGCCTTTGCTGTGTCGTAATTCCCACCACCTGGCAACTGCACAAATAAACGAAGGTTTCTTTTAAGATGATTGTTTGTTTGTTTTTTCAAAAAATGAGGGCAAGCAAACCAGTGACAGAGTAAATTACCTGTTCATTCAGAACACTCGTATGTTGTCATAAAATTACCTGGAGCACCTATACTGATCTCATTCCAGGGGTGTCAATGCCATTTTGTCAAAGCCGCTGGCAGACCTACAACTCCCAGCTCATTTTTTGCAGAGCCAAGCTACTGTTGTGAAGGACTACATTTTAACCCAAACCAAAGGCTTGTATGTGGAAAAAACCTAAGCAGTGTGAGTGAATGATTCAAAGATTTAGGCTAGAAGGTACCCTGCTTATAACATCTTTAGGTGGGCTTTGTATTTTTCAAAAATACCATGCACTTATGTCCATGGGTTTTTGGACCACGACACCATTTTTAAAATTTTGCCTCTCTGTACCACCACAGCGGACTTAAAGTCAACCAGTCAAAATGTGATTGAAGTGCTTCAATTTCAGCTTTAATTTAAGGGGTTTAATATAAGAATTGCAATATCTATTTAGGATTTACAGCCATTTTTAGAGACTCTGTAATGAGACAGACTAACATAGTTTTTTCATCAAAAGAATGTTTTCAATCAGTGGATAAAAATCCTTTGCTATTTTTTCTCCCTTGAAATGCTCCACCATGCCTTTACTATAGCTGCCTTCAGTTGCTGCTTGTTTATGAGTCTCTCTGCCTTTAATTTTATCCTCAGTCCTGAAAAGTCTCTCTGTTATGATCCAGTGACTGACTTGGCCTTCAAAGAATATCCAACTTCTTTGCTCTGAGAAACCCTTGGGTTGCAGTGTGCTTTGAGTCTTTTTACATGTTTGCACTGTGAAGCAATGCTCAGTTTTGCAGCATTTTTGCTGAATCAAAGCAGAGTATAGCCCTGCACATTTCAGAATTCATCCTGCTACTTCTATCAGAAGTCACATCATCATTAAACACTAGTGACCCACTTTCATGGGCAGCCATAGAAGCCCATACCATAACATTGCCTCCACCATGTGTGACAGATGCTTTGGATCATGACCTGTTCCTTTCCTTCTCCATACTTTTCTCTTCCCATCTATCAGTTGCATGTTCATCTTGGTTTCATCCGTCCAAAAAATATTTTTCCAGAACTGGGCAGATTATTTAAGAAATTTTCTGGTAATATCTAATCTGGCCTTCCTGCTCCTCAGTGTAACCAGTAGTTTGCACCTTGTTGTATACCCTCTCTATATACATGAATGAAAGCGCATCTAGATTATCGACTTTAACAGTCAAACCTTTGACACCTACCTCCTTGAGAGTGTTCTTGACTTTCATTCACTCTAGTTGTCTTCCATGGTCTTCCAGTCCTTAGGGTGTTGCTGAGAATGACCAGTGCATTCTTTCTTTCTGAGAATTTCTAAGATTGTTGTTTTGTCCACCTAGAACTTTTTGCTAATAATGGCCTCTTTCTCTTTCATTAAAATCTCTTTTGACCTTAAAATGAGAATTCCAGTGAAGAGCTACCAAATGAAATGCTGGGAATCATCTCCAGATTTTTCATCTGCTTATTAGTTGTGGAATAATGGGGGACTACAGCCCTCACATGAAGCTGCTTGTCAGTCAATTGTCCAATTACTTTTGAGCCTCTGAAAATGTATAAAAATGGCTGGAATTTCTAAACAATTCATGCAATTATTTTGTCAAACCCTTTATATTAAAGCTGAAAATCTGCACTTTAGTCACATTTTGACTGTTTGACTTTAAGTCCACTGTGGTGGTATACAGATGCAAAATTACAAAAATGGTGTCGTGGTCCAAAAACCCACGGACATAAGTGCATGGTATCTCATGTACATTAAGGCACTAATGCCAAAAGACACCTTGTGCGTTGTGGTACTTTGGCACACCTAGACTTGCCTAATAGCACACCATTTGGGAACCACTGTGATAGATAAGTTGAGATGGAATTTTTGCTCAACAAATTATGATCAGGACAGATTTACACAAGATTATCAGGTACAACTGCAACAATTATTAAAAACTACTAAAAGTCCCCAGGGGGTACTGGTTTGAGTATCAGGGAGTACTGATTCCATGCTAGTAGGAATTTACACGACCATTTATTTGTAGTGGTAATAATTTAACTCCGATTTAGTTCCTGAATAACTGCTGAAGGAAATGTCCATTTTTTTCACTCCACTCTAATCACCACTTAATAGTTAACTGTCTGCTGTGTGATCTTGACCTTTAACAGAACTTTGAAAGCATCAGCTATTAAGCTTCAAACTTGCCGCAGATCAGTAAAGCTGTGGGCCAGGAATTTTGGACAACATTATAAATAATTAAACAAACACTTGACCAGATGGGGTTTAAATAACTCATCCTAAACAAGTCTCTAACAAACAGGTCTGTAATTCAAGCAGACAAACCAACATGAGGTAACTTCTTATTAAATGTGACCCAAGTTTGTAACCATGAGAGCACTGTTGCACCCTAATGGAAGTCTGATGGAAGATTCCCTCGCCGTCCTCCGACACACTGTCATGGCCTATGGCTCCCCGAGGGCTGAACCGAGGACATTTAATCATCGCTTGGTAATACGACCGGCTCAGAGCTCTCCCTCTGGGGCACATTAGCAATTCCACAGCAACTATTAATCACCATCGATTACGGGACATGCTGTCATTAACTCAGAACTAGCAGATACTTTTACCAGCAGTGCTCAAGTGGAAATTTATCACCAGCAGACACATTTAATATGAGATACATGAAAGAAGGTCATAACAGTCTGTATTTGAATAGACAGGGGATCCATTGACACATGAAGTGCACATATTAATGTCCTCAGCTTGGCAATTTAATAAAAACAAGTCACACTTTTTTAGTGGCCTGGCTAGGATGTAATCAGAAGCTGAGTGGCCATCTGGAGTAATAGGAATTTACCTGCTGGGCCAGTGGACCTGTGAACCCACGATGAGCCAAACAGGAGCGAAACAAAAGCATAAAATGTGTTATTTCCACAAGCTCCATAGAGGGAAAAGAGGGAGGGTTGGTTACAAGGGGGGCACTGATCCATCCTCTAATCTGTCTTTTTATAAACCAAACTTCTAGTAAAATGACACCGTTTGTGTTGATGAATAAATTGCAACATGGAAAAGCAGCAGGGCACTAACTGGAAAGCTGGGACAGAGGGGGAAATAAACTAGGAGGGAACAAATGAAGTGTCTTGCTGTAAATGCTTCACAATGATTCATTCATTTTGAAGCACCAACCATCAGTATAGCACTTGATACATTCCAGATATTGTACTGCCTTGAACCGTTACAAAAAATACACCAAAGCTGTGACCACAAAAGTAGACCCAATGCCATATAATACAGAAAATTTCCGAGAAATACAGATCCTGTTAGGACATGCAAAAAGGTGTAATGGTTGTTAATGGTTATTAACTGATAATAATTTTGTAGCTGTATTTATCTATGTTCTTGTATTAACACTGAATCAGATTATCATGATTACAAGAAATGTCACAATCTGATGCATCCACACAAAACTCTGCTGCTCTATGAGCCATTTTAGGTTTCTTTAGCCCATTGCTTTGGTTTCACACATCCTTTACCATCATGTTTACTCTCACAGCTCTCTTCACACCCATTTCTAGCACACATGGCACAAAGACATTGTTCGTAACAAGATTAGCAACTCTCATTGAGGCAACCATGAACTCCTCTGTATACCAAAGTATTCTAGAGTCAAACATGAGGCCGACAGCTAAAGCTGGGGCGAAACAGAGTAATGCAACAGGATAATGTTCCCAAGCACAGCAGCAAATCTCTAAAAGTATGTCTGAAGAAGAAAAGAAGCTGCAGTGGTCCAGCCAAATTCCAGACCTCAACCTGATTGAAATGCTGTGGTGTGACTCTAAGAGAACTGTGCATAAATGAATGACGTCAATGAACTGAAGCAACATTGTAAAGACGAATGGGCCAAAATTCCTTCACATTGACTCACAAAGTCATAAAAAAATGATTTCTTCAATTGATTTCTGCTGAAGGTGGTTCTACATTAATGGGGTTTACTTACTTTTCACAAGACTAAATATATACATTAAGTACAAGTCTTTGAAAACTTTCTTTTTGAAATGGCTGTATAAACCTAATCATAACAGTGTTGTAGAAAATAAATAACTAGATTAAACAAAAAAGTATTTATGATCACATATCTGTGGGTGGCACAGTGGAGTGGTGGTTAGCACTGTCTCCTCACAGCAAGAAGGCCCTGGGTGTGCATCCACTGGAATAAGAGCCCTTCTGTGTGGAGTTTGCATGTTCTCCCTGTGTCTGTGTGGGTTTTCTCCAGGTACGTCAGTTTCCTCCCACAGTCCAAACAGGTTAGGTTAATTGATAATTCTACATTGCCCATAGGCGGGAATGGCTGTCTGTCTGCGTTAGCCCTGGTGACCTGTCCAGCGTGTGCTCCGCCTCTTGCCACATGGCAGCTGGGATGGGCTCCAGCCCCCCACCGACAATGATTTGGAATTGGATATTCGTATTTCTCAGTACGTGCAGTGAAAATGGGGGAGGTACACTTAAAAGGGCTGCTTAGCAGTTAGAGTTTGAGCCCACGTCTTCACCCTGAAGAACACCGACTTGTATTCCTCTGCATCACACCAGCAAGTCCTGAGCCACAAGCAGCAGCCTGTCTGCCAGAAACAGTACAGAAAGGTGCAGCAACCCACAGTTTCCCGTTCAGAAACAAGTGTAAAACCATCCCCCTCAAAGCTAAAAATCAATTTATGTAACTTTGGATGTTTCCGAATGTTTAGGTCTCCTACAGATACTGTAAGTTTATTGCTAAGCGAATTAGAACTTACCTAATGTGCAGTTTCTTTTCAGTTCCTGCACCAGAAACAACTTTATATCTAGAGACAAACACTTTAAGGAACACTTGAAGGCAACAGCAGCAGCAGCATGACACCATCTGTTTTACAGCAGGATCCAGTGAAGTTGGGTTAAGAGGATGGCTATAGTGAAATATTTATTTTACTGTTTTAACAATAGTAAGTTAGATTTCCAGCGTCTTCCTCACATGTCCATTTGTGGAGCATCACAGCCTGAAAGCATGAAATGTCCAGATATCAGTTTTGCCCCCAGACATCCCTGGAGCAAATTTTGACTAAAAATGAGGAGTGTTTTATGATGCAAGATGCTGCAAAATATTATGAAATCTCTGTTTAGTAAGGTCAAGTGCTTGTCTCTCCACTGTTTCTGTATTCTATCTGATAGCACTGGTGCACAGAGACCATCATGATTACTTCTTTTTGTCCATTAAGGCACGAACAGTAGCCCCAGTCTGCTGCAGGCAATTGTCCACTTTTGGACAGATGACTTGGAACAGAAGCAATGAAACAGCAGAAAAGCTCAATAAGCACACACAAAAGAAGACAACTACTCTCAGTTAACCCCAGACTAAGTCTGTCCATTAACAATTATTATAAAACCAGGGAAAATAGTACCAGACAATGAGTTATGTCACTCTGAAAAGATCTCAGAATCCAGCTTAATTTTGCCTCATCATCTTATCTTAGTTTTTCCAGATACTATATCACTCTCTTGTCCTATTGTCATCATCCTTCCTGCAACTCACAGGAGGGGACTTCTAAATGGATGCCACTTTATTCTTTCTAATGGCTCTTCTAGGGATTTTAATGGCTCTTCTGTGAAGATCTGCAAAAGCACTACTGCAGACTGCGGCACTGTGTAATAAATAACTTCCTTATGTGTAGTCTTTATTATGCGCTGTGTCAAATGAGCTTAAATAGTTCTGCGCCATTCATATTTCAGCTGAGGGCTTATTTTTGTTCCCTTTTTTGTCTTTAAAAAGATGCGCTCCACAATCAAAGTACAGCTGGAAAAAGACTTGTGCAGCTGTTCACTAAAGCACAGCGGCAAATCAAACCAAAAGTACATTTGTGTTTATGTATACTGCAGCAACAGTTAATGTAATGAGGGGGAAATTGGGTGGGCAGAGTAAATAAGCACTGAAAACAAAGTTTAGTAGTATGCATACTGTATAACTAACAAGACAAGAATCCAGAGTCATATTGTGGTATTGTGGTGTGGCGGTACTTCACCACAACGATGCTGTGAGAAATGAGAAGTTGAAATTTTGACCCGGATAATGCCACTTCGTGAATAAACGGTCATCAAAGTAGGGCTATTTAGGGGTACATGAATGTAGGACTCAACCCAGTGACAATGAATTAAAGAGTTGTCAACACCTTTTACACAAAAACAAAAGAAAGGGGATCCTCATAGTGGTCATTAGCATTTATCCTCTGAGCACAATGCGTATTTGTAAGAAGCTTCATGGTGGACTGACTAGGTGAACACTTAAGGCTACACATAAGTTATGTGCAGCATAAATAATAATAAAAAGTGAGAGATTTCCTGCTAATTAAGCACAAGAAAAGAAAAGCCATTTTTGAAAGGTCAACTTGAGTAATATTTTGAAACCCAAAGTCAAAGCTAATCATGGAGTATGCATAATGATGCTTTCACACCAAACACAAAGCGAAGTTTATGAAATGAAATGAAACAAATCGACATGACTTCACACCGTGTGCCATGAATGAACAGAAAAAAAATTGTTCTATGCAAGTTAAAATATCTCAACTTTGCCAAATAATTAACTTCACATCATGCATCATGAAAATCCATTAGTTAGGATGAGCTCTTTGATCCCGTTCAAGGGCATCTGGAGTTATATGCTTCAACTTCACTTTTAGATAAAAGACAGAAAAAAGAGAGCTTGGGGAAAAGTGAACAACACTGTAGAATTTCCCGGTAAGTTTTAAATTTTATAAACAAACAAAACAAAAGTATTGAGCCACATCTCTTGTGTTTTGTTCAGTTCCATTGCCACAGGTGTATAAAATCAAGAACAAAACCCATGGAATCTACCTGAGTGTTGTTCTAAGGAGCTCACTGAATTCCAGTGTGGTACTGTAATAGTATGCCACCTTTGCAACAAGTCAGCTGGTGAAATTTATTACCCCCTAGATATTGCACCATCAACTCTAAGTGGTATTATTGTAAAGTGGAAGTATTTAGGAACCACAGCAACTCAGCAATAAAGTGGCAGACCACACAAAGTTACAGAGCAGGTTCCACGAGTACTGAGGCACATAAAAAAAACACAAAAGTCTTCAGTGCTCTGCTGACCCTGAGTAACTACACCTACAAACCTCCTCTGGCATTAATATCAGCCCAAAAAGTGTGTGCTGGGATCTTCATGGCTGGTGTTTCCATGGTTGAGCATCTGTATGCAAGCCTTACATCACTAAGCACAATGCCCGGATTTGAATGGAGTGGACTCTAATCATGCAATGGGTGGCGCAATACTTTTGCTCATATGGTGTACGTTGCCATCACTTAACTGCAGTGATTGGTAGTACTCCTCATCTTGTTGGCTGTTAGGGATGAATATTTGTGGGTTTCCAACATAACTGCATTCATGTGAGTAACATGAGATTAAACTTCGCTCTACCTTTGGTGTGAATGCCCCACCAGAGATGGATGTGGCCTCCTGATCTGAAAAGTGTAGCCAATGAGCTATTTTTTCTGATGGCCAGCAGGAGGGCGACTCCTCTGGTTGCAAAAATAAGTCAAATTGTACAGAAGTCAATGAGTGCTAATTTGATTCATGTGGTTTTTATGTGGTTATGCCAAACTTGAGGCTAGAAAGCAGTTGGTGGTGTCACAGTAGGAAAGTCTGCCTTTGTATAAAATCTGTGATGGAATTCAACACTCCAATGTGAGAGGGAGTACTGATGGGGAGTTGGAGGAAGCATGGGTACTAATGTTGAGGGACAGGAACTCTAGTGACTGGGACAGCAAACAATGGCTGAAACACCTGAAAAGCAGCTTTGATCACCGCCAATAGCAAGTCCAATAAACAATCCGCAACCACTTGGAAAGAAAAGCAATTATAAAAAGAGGAAGATGCATCGGTGTGGCTTGGAGAGTAAAGGAGTAAAGGAGTAAATGATGATGCTGAGTAAGAAGTTGCACTTGTAATGTTTCTTCTACACTGGTAAGATCAAAGCCTTTAATGTTAGCTATTTTATTGGGCAAAGTATAATTGCCGTCTGTGATTAGCTCAATTAGGGCTTCATAGCTTGAATGTTAACTAGGGATTTCAGACCAAATACTGCATTTTCTGGTGTCTTACTACAGAGTGTCATTAAATATGTACCTTCTGCTCCCTTATATTCTCTCCACAGCAGATTAATCCACATCAGTAATTTGGCAGAGGTTCTACGTCAGATGCTCTTCCTGACACAACCCTTCAGGGTAAGAGGGGCTTGTGTCCCCACCTGGAAATGAACCTTTTGTTTGTAAGAGCACTGTCACACCATGACAATTTAACAAGTGTATGCCGACGCATTCAAATTCCTCTAAAATGCTGGCATACACAGTGCGAAGATATTATATGAACGTATACATAACGTACTGATAACATATGCAGAACATATCAATAATACCAACGAATGCTAGCATATTGCCAGCATCACAACTTGAAGCCCATTTATACCACTTCCCTTAAACACAGCACATACACAATTATACAGTGGCTGTATGATAGAAACACATTCAGCACGACTGGAACAAGTTAAATATGTCTACAAACATCAATATGCACTGGAAGTAAGTTCAATATATGTTACTTATAGGTTAAAAACACGTTACTCATAGGTTATTAATACATTTCAGGTACGCTAGACATTACCTCGATGTATTTCGACTTATGAGTAACGTGAGTCAATGTATGCATTATGTAACTGCAACATATGGCCCATGTATGTGGGTTGTATGAGCCATACGCTGGCAAACGTCATAAATTTTGTACAAACTCAAAATTTTCCAGCGACTTTGCTGTACCACAACATATACTGGTGTACTTCAGCATGCTCTTAACTTATACAAAACTTACCAATAAATTACTTGACGTACGCCGGCATATTTGCAGATTTTTTTCATATGTGGGCATACGCTTGTTAAATCATCAAGGTGTGACGGGGCTTAAGACAACTTTGTAAACCACTACACTTTTGTTAATACACTGCCACCTGGTGGTGAAAGTTTTGGTTCACTTTTGTAGAAGTAGTAGTTACAAAAAGTACCTTTAAACTCATTCAAATAGCCATGTAAATACACACTGAAGGGAGCATTAGCACGCCTTGCAATGAGGTTTAAATGAAGTAAAAGAAATGTCGGGGAAGGTACTTGTGTAACTCAGTAGCTAAATAAAAAAAAGTTTCCCTACAGTAAATAATATATAATTTATTGCTTAATTGGCTGTCTATGAAGTTGGTGAATAAAACAGTTTTTGATTAAGAAAATCCAGCCAAAACGCCAAGCGCTATTAAACCTTTCGTCAAGTGTCATTTCATCAAAGCATTACTGCACACAGCTACTGGTATTTGTCTCCAAACAGCTTTCTTTTTTTTTCTTGGAAACAGAGAGGTGAGAACTAGAAGGAGTCTGTTCAATTCACCGGCTTATTACCCCAAAACTTCTATTAGCACCCTGACAACCTCCAAAACACTCAATTAGTGGGTGTGTATTATCGCTCAGCAGCACTCCTGCAAAGGCAGAGTCTGTGGTGTAATGGCTGTCTTATAGCAGGAGGGCATCAGTGTAAAGAGGATGTAACTTCAGCCAGTCTCTCAGCCTCTGAAGTAAGTAGCAGACAAAGAGCTGAGAGAGGCAATGTATCCTCAACTCTCACATGTCAGGCTGATGGGTAATAATTATTAATGAAGAACATCTGCCTGTGGGTGTTGCACTTCTCCAGAGAGGTGTTGCACGCTCAGATGCTTACATATGCCGGTGGAGTTGCAAGCATACTTCTACCTCATTTGAAATGCAACACATCCAAAAGACTTTAATTAGAATGAACACTCAGGTTGTGCAACTGCATAACATTGAATGTCCACATCGCCGAGAGGCCGTCAACCTTGCACCAGGACAGGAAACAAAGGGATCCCAGCTTAATCTCCAGTACTGGAGAGTTGGTACTTATTAAATTCAAGAGTACTCAGTCAGCATTTGTGCCTTTGTGGAACAAAAATACAAATTGGCCCTGCTGTATAATCCTTTTCATCATGTTCAATTTCCTTTGGGTCTGTAACGGAGAACACAATTTGTTTGGGTGTGATGGGCCATTTTTTAAAACCTCTTTCTCCTTTTTTTTCAAATTCAGTGCTGCCAGCAAAGTTACCAAGTGATGCATGGTCATTTGGCAAGTAAACATTTAAGATGTTTATCTACATCCATCCTTATTCTTATAGCATTTTTAAAATAGATGTGCATCAGTCTTTTTAACAAGTAAGGAC
Organism: Etroplus canarensis; assembly: GCA_015106775.1. Taxonomy (NCBI): domain Eukaryota; kingdom Metazoa; phylum Chordata; class Actinopteri; order Cichliformes; family Cichlidae; genus Etroplus; species Etroplus canarensis. Next base: position 14,308 of record VUQH01043823.1, on the reverse strand, counting down.
GTATGCTGCATTTTTCAAATACAACATAAAAAGACTTTAAAATGACAGATTCAAATTCTAAAAATGTATATTATATTATAAAGAGCAATAGCTTTAATCATTCATTATTTTTTATTGTAGTTATATGTATTGCATACTTTTTCCATGATTTAGACAATTCAAAACCTTCATTACAATGCTAGGTGGATCTGAGGCTTGACTTTATAAGTCTCCTAAGACCTTTTTTCTTTAAGTGTCCATTAATAATAAAAGCCTAGAATATTAAAATAAGGCTCTGTGTTTTGTGAATGTGTTTTTGTGCTAGAAGTGACCATGGCCTTATTTTTTCAGCACTTCTCTCAAATGATTGTTGTTGTTGCTTGGTTACAAAATACATCTTCTGTAGAGCAGGATAAAATGTTGCTAGCTGCAGTCCAAGAAGTGGATATGGAGTCCATCCATAGGATGAGGAACTTACTAGATAGACAGTGGTTATTCAGTGTCCCAGAGAGTGTGTGTGTGTGTGTGTGTGTGTGTGTGTGTGTGTGTGTGTGTGTGTGTGTGTGTATATATATATATATATATATATATATAAATGCATTTAAGAGAGCACACCTCCTGTCTCGCTACGACCACAAACTCAATTTAAATCTATGGGATACACTGAGTGGCCTGGGAGGGAACAAGACTCCTGCACATCCTCTGGGCTCCATTTTGAGGTTTCACAGGCAGCAGGAACTGAGTTACTTTGACTGCATATGAAGCACCAGCCCACTCACTCAAATACAGCTGTTTTGTCAATGCCACTGAGGTCTTACAGCTTCAAAGTATGATGAAGCAGGTTTATGGATGTAATGGTGGTTACCTCAATCTTAGCTTGTCACGTTTAAAGTACGCCTTGGCTTCACAATTAAATGCACCAGGTAAATGTAATTTTTCAGTGTGAGGGGCTAATATTGTGAAGTGGTGTATTCATAAGCCCTTGAGTGAGCTTCTTTTTAAGTTTTAAGTGAAGATGTTTCACCTCTTATCAGAGAGTCTTCTTCAGTTCTAAAACCTGATGAAGAGTTATTTTACGCCAAGCGGAGCTGTCACCTCAGAAATGAGTACATCAGAGGGCCAGCCCAGGTTGAGAAGTTTGGAGACAAAGTCAGAGTGACATGGTTTGGACATCTTCAGAGGAGGGATAGTAGAAAATTGGACAGGTTGGAGGATGTTAAAGGTGAAGCTGTCAGGCAGGAGGAGAAGAGGAAGACCACAGAGAAGGTTGATGGATGTAGTAAAGGAGGACCTGCAGAGGATTGGTGTGAGTGAAGAGGATGCTTGGGATAGGGAGAGGTGGAGGCAGATGATCCACTGTGGCAACCCCTAACAGGGGGAGCTAAAAGAAGAAGAAGATGAAAAGGACGAGGAGTTGTGACCTTGGAGGTTGTCCTTGGAGTCACTGACCCACGCTGCAAGTTGTTGGGGTCACATGGGTCAATGTGAGAGTGGGGGTTTAATCACCTAGAAAGGGATCTCACAACTGTGTTAAAAGTGAGTGATAGTTGGTGCTGTAGGCCATCACCTCTATTCAGGTGGACATAGGTAGCCGTCTTTACGCCTCTCTCAAACCTTCTCAGTCCAAATGTGAACAGTAGCATCTTCAAAAGAGCGTCCCCTTATCCTTTAAGTGCTGATGTAGGTGTTTTGTCCTTGAAAGGGTTGCATTTTGTGGGTACAGCAGATAACCCAAACCATGTTCATGTTCCACACCTAACAAAGTAGTTTTCTAAACTTAATCAGTGAAATTGTGAAAATAAAACGTTAGTTCGGACACTTTCCTTACTGCTAATCTACATAATGAGCATGTTCACATTAGATACTGTAAATACTTTTTTCACATGATTAATCTATAACAGGGCTGCACATGAACCTACAAATCATACCTAGTGTTTTCTATGCAGATTTTAGTTCTGGTTAAATAATATTTTTATTATTTCCTGTTGCCCCCACTGCCTTGTTCTTGGTCCCTCCTGTGCCACCCTATTTCAAAAATCCTGGAAATACCCCTGCAAAGGGTGCCTTGTGCTTATCTGTTAAATCTCTACTGTGGGAGGGAAATGTATTGAAACCTCAACAGGTGGGCAGAGTTTACAACAGAGATGAGAGACCAGCAGTCTAATTTCAAATTCTTACATCTGTTTTCTTTCCCCTTCTATTTTATTACCGAGTGCAGCTTTCAATAAGACTCTTCTTCTTCTTCTTCTTCTTCTTTCGGCTGCTCCTGTTAGGGGGTCACCACAGCGGATCATCTGCCTCCATCTCACCCTATCCCTTGCATCCTCTTCCTTCACAACAACCCTCTGCGTGTCCTCCTTTACTACAGCCCCGAATCTTCTCTGTGGTCTTCCTCTTCTCCTCCTGCCTGGCAGCTCCATCTTCAACATCCTTTGTCTAATATATCCACTTTCCCTCCTCTGAACATGTCCAAACCATCTCAGCCTGAGCTGTCCCTCTGATGCAGTC
>VUQH01043823.1:0-11801 GCA_015106775.1 Etroplus canarensis | reverse complement strand
GTCTTCCTCTTCTCCTCCTGCCTGGCAGCCCATCCTCAACATTCTTTGTCTAATATATCCACTTTCCCTCCTCTGAACATGTCCAAACCATCTCAGCCTTGCCTCTCTGACTTTGTCTCCAAACTTCTCAACATGAGCTGTCCCTCTGATGTACTCTTTTCTAATCCTGTCCATCCTGATCACTCCCAGGGAAAAGCTCAACAGCAGCTTTCAATAAGAGTAAATTCTTTTATTTTGAAGTTATACCCAGGGTGTGATTTGCCACAGGGGATGGTGGGGATTTCTCCCCCCTCTGGTTTATGTGTCCTTGCCTCTGCTATATTATTTTTCTTTATCCCAAATAGCACTGCTGTTTCAGAGTGAAAACTATCACTAGCTAAATGAAAGAATAATAAAGCACTTTCCGATTGGCAAATTTTACAGGAACCTTGCAAAAGAAAGATCCAAGAAATATTGCTGCCCGTGTACACATGCTGATCAGCTACATCAGAATCGCCTACAAAGGTGAGTTCTTCAAGTTATTATTTCAAATTGTTAAACTCCAATTGTGCACCGGAGCTGCCGTCTGTGATTTTCTGCAGTCAGCAAGCCTCACTATGAAGGGTGTCTGAAGAAATGTTATGTACATGGTTTGTTGATTTTGCAACTGATGTTACAGCCACATTTCTGCATGAAAAGATCAGTCATAAATTACAACCTTTTCCATGAAGGTGTAAAGCATATTTCAGAGGGAGGCATTTATTTATTTATTGATTCTCAAACTCCAAAAGTTGGCTGACACCTATCCCATCTGTTATCGTGTGAGAGGCAGGGTACATCTTGGGCAGGTTGTCAGTCTGTTATGGGAACTTTTGTGCAGTCTGCTCTCTGGGGGTCCATTCGCTGGGTGGGCATGTCTCCTGAGGATCCTCACTTGCCTCCAGACCACCTCTTCTGAGGGCTGAAGGAACCGTCTTCAGGGTTCTCGTGGATGCAGGTGCATGGCTGTCATGGTCTACTACAAAATCCTTACCCAAAGCACAGTGCAGAGGTTTTACCTGAGCCATGGTCCACATGCCTCCAGGTACACAACTCTCCTTCCTCCTCCAGAGGGAGTATGGGAGTGTTCAGTGTCTCCTAACCTGCAGCTGAACCCTCTCTGTGGGGTTAGAGCCAATGCAGGATGGAGTGCCCGGGGGGTTTCCAAACCCTTTAAAAAACCCTGTCTTTGATTGTGGAAAATAAATAGGCCCATTGAAGTAAAGTTACAGAGCTAGCTGAATGGCGCTGAGTGAAAAGGGGATTTAATTTCACTGTGGCATGTTAAAAAAGCATTTACCGTTTGTATTGTTAGGTTTTATTGACTCCCCTTTAACTAAGGATATTACAAATTAATTTAATAAAGAAAAAATACAATATTCTTGTAAACACTGTGATATATATTTAACAAAGTTCTGAACTTGTACAACTGAAATTCATAATCATTTTATAAATGTTACATCGAGAACAAAAATAAATAATACATATTCTAATTCTAACAAGATTCAGCGTATACAAAACACTGTGGTTCCTGAATTATTTTCATTTAAAAAAAGTCCCCTCCAATGTTTTTTCACAAATGGCACCCTGGATCTACTTCATGTAATTTTCACATTCATTTGAGTACAGCTCAGTGTGAAGGTGACTTCACACTATGGCAGTATGTGAATGCTGTGGACATAGCTTGCTTTGCTTTTTAGTCACATTAAGCCTAATTAAACATATTTTTTCTTACCTGGAATTGACCAAAGGCGCCTTTTTTTACATTTACAAAAATCCAGAGAATGATCACATTATTAGATTGATTTAGACAAGAAACCATAACCTTAAATCCTTTTTTAAAAAAAATGATGCCGTTATTACACAAGCTGCTCTTTCATCTCTGTTTGATCTCAGCAATGAGGTGCGATGAGTGAGCAGAGTCCTATGGCAGGTACTGAGGGACGTTAAACCATTATACAATAATGAATCCAGCCTCGTGTAATTACTGCAGGATGCAGCAACAGCCTACAAGGTTTTCCAGCATGAGTCTTTTGTGTGCGTGCGGTGTGTGTGGTTGGTGGGATTGTGAGGAGGGTTGTTTGCGTCAGCATGCACTTGCCTCCTTCCTAAAGGTGCTGGGAGACAGATAAGGAAAATGGTCGCACATGTACCGGCAACTGAATGAGCCAGCTTCACTGTTAAAGCCTAGTGAACATGTTCGGTTGTTCTTCAAATCATAGTGACTTTAAGATGGACATACAAGTAAGTGCTTGGCACTGCAGACCTCTGAGAAGGCAGCAGAAGGTGAAGGACAAAAATGATTCCCAGCACAATAAGAGCCCATCAGAGAGAGAGCGAGAGAGAGAGAGAGAGAGAGCGAGAGAGCGAGAGAGTGAAAAGGACATGAGGGTAACATTATCATTAGTAGGTAAGTTGCTCCAGTAGATCAAATGTCCTTTTAAAGTTTAAAAACAGACCTCATCCCACACTACATCCTGCTATTTACTAACTGGTCGCGCTTTATGAGCTTTTACAAAGTTAAAAAAATCTGACTGACGCATTTGTCTGTTATTGCCCTTGGTTCAGACTGTAAGAGATTAGGAACGATGATGTATGGTGAAGTAGAAAAGGTATTTCAACTCTAATATGATAAAAAATGAGAAAGACACGGATGGACTCAAGATGAAATGTAACACCTCCCGTGTGTGAAGCTTTCCCATTATCCCATAGTGAGTGTGGGATAATGGAGCAGAAAGGATTAGAAGGAGGTCTGAGAAAGAACTTTTAAAAGCCTCATTGCTAATGAAATCTTCCTGATATATAAAGGAAAGGTATGCGTCATGAGACTGATGTCTGTTTATGAAACATATGGATAAAAAGAAAAGAAAAAAGGAAATAAAATGCTCGTGTGCACCCAACCCACAATCAATCAGGTATTCAGAAAGCACAGTAATCACTTCCTGGAAAAAGAGAAATAACATCCCATCACTGTGCAATTTTCTGCAACTCTTGCAGCGTTGCAGGGGGAGAGGGATTCCTCTATTTGTGAAACCCACTCAGCCCTGAAAAATAAGCACTTTTTTCCCCTCTTAGCCAATGCATAGCAGAATACATCATGACTCATTTTTCAATCTGGGTGCTGACAGCCAAAGAAAATACAGAGCAAGTGATGCCTCACTGTTTAAAGCTTACACCACCTATGATAAACATAAACATATCAAAGATACTAACAGGGACTATTAGGAATTCAGCCGTCAGATGAAAAGAGACAGTAAGATAAAAGAAATCAATGTGTTCCCGTAGAATTTTTTTTTTTAAAAAGGTGGCATGTCATCTTACATTTAATAATGCATGTTCTGGGCCCCAGATGAGATACATGTTATATGGACAAAAGTATCAGGCCACCTACACATTACAACTACAGGAGCTTTTATGACATCTCATTTTAACTCCATAACATTGATATAGAGCTGTTGGTGTTCGACCATGGAAACCCATGAAGCCCTTGGTGCACAGTTTTTGTGCTGTTGTCAATGCCAGAGGAGGTTTGGAGTCAGCAGAGCATTGGTCACTTATGCACTATGTGCTTCAGCACTCAGCAACCCTGCTCTATTATTTTGTGACTGAGTTGCTGTGGTTTCTAAACATGCCCATTTTGCAATAATACCACTTAACGGTTGATCATTCTTACTCTCTAGAAGAGGGCTATCTCATGATGAACTTCTAGCAGCCTAATGTAGAAGCGAGCCTGCCAAGCTTCGCTTGTTTTCTAGCTAATTTTAGAGGTCGCAAAATACTAGGACTATGTGAATCCAGATCAGTTTGCCTTTTGTCTATATGTAGCATTCGTGTTAAAATTATTTGTGGTTAGAGGACCAAGCCAGTGGTTCTTAAATGGTGTGGCATGAGCCAAGCCTAGGTGTGCTGTGATTATTGGAATAAACAACTGCACAAAAATTTGCGAATGAATTGTTTGCATAATGTATTAGTATTTTACATGCACTAATGTCAACAGGTGGAATTACAAGCCAGGCTTAAAAGATCTTATGATATTCAGTCCTCAGCCTGAATGTACGATTTGCTGGGAGAAGTTGGCCAATGCTAACCTGGTGCCACAAGCTAAAGAGGCACTTGGAAAATAAATATCACTTCTGAGAGACTCGGCTTCCTTTAAAAGAGAAGTGGCTCTGAACCAGAGGCAGCAAGACCATTTAACGTGTATTCTAGAGGACGGGTAATGCACAAATCGGCTGACAGGAATGCCTTTGTCAGTACAATCATAAGAAGAATTAATAGCATGTTATAAGACAAAGAGGTTATTTTGTGCAGAATATTACAGGTGTTGACTTGAAATTTTACCTTGCTCTGGTGTGCCATGGGCTCAAAGTTTGAAAACCATTGGACTAAGCTAAAATTAACGTCAAGCTCACATCTTTCACATGGAAATTGATACACAGCAGGCTGAAGGCAGCTAAGAGAGAAGGGGAAGGTCTCCTTTTTAAGCTACGCTACAATCTATTTAGACCTCGACAATAAAAATGATTGTTAAAATGATTCCTGAAACCGTGGAATACAGCAATAGGGGAGTGAAAAAGGAAGGGTGGTATTTATGGGATAAAATTAAACAGTAACACGGCATTATAACCTGCGTCCTCTTATGTGACTGCCCTATTGCATGTAAGGCAATAGGAATTAACAGAAAATTACTTCCCAGTGGAAACTACGTTTCAGAAACTAGGTTTTATTACATGAAAGGATTATAAACTTATAATTTTTGCCATCCTCTGCAGTGGAGGCACACCCAGCTCTAGGAATAGGGGGCCCCATTGTTAGAGACCAGCACTGTATTACATTACAAAGTTTATTTGCCTAGCGGCCGCTCTCTGACCTACAGGGCAGCCGCTGTGCTGACAGATGAACGGCCTCTCTCTGTCACACCTGGTCACAATATGTCAGTTTAGCACCTATGGATCCTATATGCCACACACAACGTGGCACATGAGGGGAAACAGAGAAAGAAAACTCTCCTTCATGACAGAGTGTGATGAGAAAAAGTGCAAACTCCCGAAGCGCCCACTGTCCAAATCTGCCAAAGGCGATCTGCTCTCCACGCTCAGACAAAGACATGAAATATGAGCGTTTAAGATGAGCAGGGAGATAATGGTGACCTCGAGAGAATGGAATTATGGGTATGGTGATGAATGTTGTTCTTTAACAGCCTCTTCTATTATCCATTAATTACAGAACAAGTCGGCTGTGAAATTGCCCTGAGAGCTAGCTCTGTGTGGCTGTTTTACTTTTAAGCGATGTTGTTTATTGTTCAGATATTGTGCTAATACGTTAAAATTGATTTCAATTTAAACCATTTAGATGTGTTGGTACTAAGCAGATTTTAAATGCTTTCTGTGGGGAAACAGTGGGACCATGAAACACCTGCTTTCCGTCAGCAATTTGTTCCAGGTCTTGTCTATGATACTGGAAGTGTGGAATTTTCACATCATTACCACATTATTTCAAACAATGAACACTACAGCAATTAATGTAAATCAACCAGGCCCCAAATGAGATGACTGGCAATGTCTGTCAGCATCTTCTCCACATCATGCATTGAACTTTCACATGCACTTATGAAACCTGCTCATTCATATGCAGTATTTTTTGCAGTAACCTGATTGATGTATTGCACGAATACAGAAAACCTATTCTTCTTGGATTCTTAAGTCCTCCAACCAAACTAACTGCAGCAATGGTTTGGTCTCACCAACTGAAATGATCCATGTAAGGGTTTCAGAAAAGGGATAAAATCTTAGGAGAACATCTGTGTTAGGACAACCCCTATAACCTGACTTTGAACAGGAACGACTGAGGTTCATATTAAAATTCTCTCTCAAACCTGTCTCACTGTGGGTGACCAGTCACAGAAGTTCCACTACCAGTACATCTATCCATGATAGACCTCTAGCCCGGCACCTAGCATTCTGGCTTTCTTCCCCATAAGGGTCGCACAAGCTCTTCAGTGGTTCTGTATCTGGATTATCCATTCAGGTGTTCACAGACAACTGCTGAGGTTATCCCTGAATGTAGATTTTCTGGTATAAGAATTCATGATTATGATAGTGTATTTTCTGAGAGGCGGTGGGAGCCTTGTGGCAGACCATGTGCTTCAACAAGCTGGCACATCAAGAGAGCTTTTGTTTGTGCGGCTATTGATAGCTGTCAAAGCTGAGTGTTGGCTGTTATAGCTACCCCTGGATCCTCTGGGCGGCGCTGGAAGTGGCAAGGTTACGGGCTGTCATCTGCCACCCTTGGCCGGCTGCTTGTGGTTTGACCATCCCAGGGAAAAGCCACCGCCCCATCACCTGTATGAGTGTCAAGCAAGTCAGAATCCCAGAGTGTTGCTTGCAAATGTTGGCAGCCTTAATATCCAACTCCCACCTCTCTCAGACTGTGGCGAAGCCCAGCGATAAGCCCAGCGATAAGCCCAGTGATAAGCCCAGTGCTTGCTGAGGGCACATAGTCTGTCCTTAGCCAGCTCCTTAGCCAAGGAAGAGTAGGGCGGGAAGGACAAGGATTATATTAAAACTGTTTAATCTAGTTCTTGGTTGGATTTATGTACCAAAACTACTTGGTTATGTTAAATGAAGATCATGGTTTTGGTTAAATTAAACCCTTTCACAGTGCAAACTATATGTTAGAAAGCTCAGATTTCTAGATGTCCAAGGTGCTGAGTTACAACTACGTAATGACTGGCACTTGGTTACACGACTACTAGAGACCCGTTAAAATGCAACAAACATCATGATAACAGATTACGTAAGCATGTTCCTGGGGGGAATACAGTCTCAAGCGTTAAAAACACCCAAAAGTTTCTGTCAGGTCGAACACTGATTTAAAGAGAAAAACAAACATTTGTTGTAAAATTGCTATATAAAACCTTGCTATATTGCCATATAACTATAGGCAGGCTAAATCTAGTGATAGTAAACTGATTTAAATAAAAATATTTAGCATAAAAACTGGGAGACAAGACAAATTTCGTGACATATATATACATATGTCACAAAATTTGTCTTGTATTTAGCACTCTAGCTTTTTTTTTCTGGAAACTGTGAAAAAAAATCAACAGCTTGAATCCCGTGTATTTGTTACACCATAAAACCCTGTGCTGTTTCAAGCATACCTGATTTGCATCAAATAATTATGCACACAGCACTTGTTGCTAGTAACAGTGTTAATCAACCTTACATTGATCCAACAACCTGTGCAGAAAAATACAATTCCTATAAAAAATATTCACCCCCTTGGATGTTTCACCCTTTTATTGCTTTAATAAATGAAATCACGGTTAATATAACTTGGCTTTTTGAATAAACAAAAAAGAAGAAAGAAAAAACTAACAAGGGGGAAAATAAATTCATAATAAAAATAGTAATAATAATAAGTAACGTTTACAATGTAAGTATTATCCAAATACAAAGCAACTGTTCTTGGATCTCCTGCCCATCTAAGGGCAGGAAAGCCATAGGTGTGGAGATCAGTAATAAAACCTCAACACAGCACAGAGCAGGTATCACTGACAGCAGAACAGTTTGCAAATGTACAACAACTGTAGGCATGCTGAAGCAACTTAAATGGCATATCTTACATGAGATTTGCCACTTGGTTGAGTAGATAGGTATCAGCTGAGCAATAAGCTGATGACACTTGCCAGGATTGTAGCTGAGCTTCACTTTGTGATCTGCCTGAAGTGTCTAATTTTAATTTTGTTGAAAAATCAATAAATCTGCTGGCAGGGTTAAATTACTTATAAAAAAAAAGGGAAAAAGATTTCATGATAAAGCATTATCGTCCACACACCTGCAATATTGCAATACTAGCATGGGGAACTCTTGAAATTTAATGGCTCTTTATCACACAAATATTGTTTATTGGAAACTCAAATTGTACACCCAATTGGTGCAGAACATTGATGTCATACATGTCTATGATATGTCTGGTGTTTTAAAGGTGACTGCAGGCCGAAAGCACACTTTAAACATCTTCTAGGAACCCTGAAATAATTTGCACATCACTGTAGGGTCCCCCCTTGGTGTTTAAAAATGGTCACATCGTGATCATTTACCGTTAAATAATTCACTGATCAAGTTTTTCACAGCACAGTTTGTTGCTGTCATTGAATTTTACTTTGAAAACATTTTTTTAACTGAAAACCATTTTTCATTCTTTATGCACTAAGCAGAGGACACATTTCCACATAAAAGAGACAGCCACACTACATCTGTCTGAGAGATGTAATAACCACAGCTATTTATTTATTTAGTGCTCTAGGTGGAAAACTGCCATCCTATATCTCATCTTTGCTGCTCTGGCCCTTACTTTACCCGCTCCACTGATGTTTCAAAAACCATCTAGTGGATCTGAATTTTAAAATTTTCTAGTTTATTGCAGCAGTAACACAGATTTTTCAGTAAAAATCAACTGGCTTTTCAGCAGCCCCTCTATGTCTGCTGTGATGTTATTCAACTGTGGCTGTTAATAGGCTGATGCTATAAAAGAACACCCACAGAAGTGCAGACTCTCTTATCTGTCTAATCTTTGTACAATCTTTCATAAAGCATAGTGCAGGTATTATTCTATATTTTTTAACAAAGCCAACACATCACCATAAATTTTAGGACAATGACATTTTTTGTAATTTTGTATCTGTACGCCACCACAGTGGATTTTAAATCTAACTGTGATATAAATGCAGACTTTCAGCTTTAATTCAAGGACTTTGACAAAAGAATTGTATTAAGTGCCATTTTTATATAATTAAACTAATCAGAGAGACAGCAAAATCTTTAGGAGCGGCCAAAACAATCTGGACAGTCTTAAACAGAAGGAATGCCCTGGCCAGCTCAGCAACACCATTAGGCCTGGACGGCCATGAAAGACAACTAAAGTGCATGATCACAGAATTATTTCATTTGTTGACAAAAACCCCATCACAACTCCCTGCCAAGTCAAGAACGCTCTCAATATCAAAAAGTGTATCAATATCAAAGTCTACAATCAAGAGACCCCTTCATGAATGGAAATGCAAATGGTTTACACTGAAGGTGCAAACAGCTGGTTACACTCATGGACAGGAAGATTATTTTAGATTTTGCCAGAAAACATCTAAACCAGCCCGCTCGGTTCTGGGGAGAAAATGTTGAACAGATTAAATCAAGATTAAATGTAACAGAATGACGGGAAAAGAAAAATAGGGAGACGGAACAGCTCACGATCTGAAGCGGCTCACCACTGATTATTGATGATAAGACATTGGTAGAGGCAGTAGCATGAATTCTGAAGTGTACAGGGCTATGCTCTGTTCAGTTCAGCCAAATTCTGCAAAACCGACTGGACGGTACTTCACAGTGCAAATGGATAATGATGCAAAGCATACTGCAAAGGCAACCCAAGAGTCTCTCAAGGCAAATATATGACTTTGTAAGTGAGTAGAAGGATTTTAAATTCAAACCCCTTGAATTAAAGCTGAAAGCCTGCACTTCAATTACATTTTGACTGTTTGATTTAAAATCCACAGTGTTGGCATACAGAGGCAAAATTACAAAATTCCCCCATCGCCTTTGAAAACCCATTTTTTAAAAACACATTTTCCTCAAACTTTGCTACAACTGCTAAATCTTTTACACAATGGAGTTGTAGTCTCCACCTCGGTTATGGTCAAGCCAACATTATGTTATTGTAATCCGCAACTGAAGAGGCCATCTTGTACAACAGTGATTAAAATTGATGTAGCGTAGTTGTGTTTCTTTTTAGTTGAACTGCAATTGAGAGTTTGATGACATCAATGCCAGTGAGTCATTGCTCTGAGGCTGTTATCTACTCTGTAATTTACAGTTTTGAGTTCTTCAAAGCTCACACTCTCTCAAGTGATGGAGACAAGAAGACTTATTGTATTTTATAATTCTCCCTAGTGCCTCATCCAGGGAGCCCAAGGCTGATCATTTTGGCTTTATAGCTGTGATACTGTTACAGACTAAATTTAGGGGTATTTTTAGGTGGATAATTTAAAAAAAATAGCCTCAACCACCAGTAGGCAAAAAATGCCAGAGTTTAGAGTCTCTCTGCTTCAGTCCCTTCAACCAGAAGAGAACAATGGTTTCACACAGGATTTGAACACCACTCTCCCAGGTGAAAGCCCACCAATGCCCCTTACTTCCAAAGCACTTTTCAGTCTTGTTTCTACTTTATACTGAGGATCTCCTGCTCTGGCAGCATATTGAGTAGCACAAGAGCACCACAGGGGACTGTTTTACCACCGTTCCTCTTCACTCCATACTTCAGACTTCCGGTACAGATCAGAGTTGTGCCACCTACAGACATTTTCTAATGATTCTGGCTGTTTCACTGATAGGCAGGAAGATGAGTGCCGAAGGCTGGTGGACAGCTTTGTGGAGTGGTTTGAGCTCAATTATCTACAGCTAAACATCACCAAGCCAAGAACATGACTGTAGACTTAAGGAAGCAGGTTCTTCCTCCCTCATCGTTATCATCAGGGGGACAGATGTTGAGGTGGTTGAGGACTACGGGTACCTAGAACTACACAGACAGCAAAGTGGACTAGTCCAGGAACTCAGACTGTGTTCTCAAAAAGGGTCAGGGCCACCTTTACAGTACCTACTGAGGAGGTTCAGGTCCATCAACATCTATGGGACCATGCTGTCTATGTTCTATCACACCATATTGGCAAGCGTGTCTTTTATGCAAGACAGCGTGCTGGGAGAGCAGGGTGAAGGCGGCTGAGGCCAATAGAGTGAACAAGCTGATCAAGAAAGCCAGTTAAATTCTGGGAGCAGAACTTGAGACTCTGGTCTCTGCCTCCCTGACTGGTCACTGCAGCACACGCAGTGAAAGGCTCATTGCCCTCACTTCATCTGTTGATATCATTAAATATTATTAACGTTGAGTCACTTCATGGCAATTTGACAGCAATTCTAACATGTAAGCTATTGTTATTTGCACATATTCATATTTTTTTAAGTCATTTTAAATTTGGTTTGGCTGTTTTGATACTTTCTACACCAAGGTTAATAAGTTTGGAGAGACTGAAAATCACGTCTGTGACTCTCTAAACTCAGCATTTCTGCTTCCATTTTTATTCTTTTTGCACGGAGCATGTGGAAGGAACAAGAATTTCCCTCGGGATTACTAAAGTTCTCATCTTATCCATCTTATCTTATCCTATCACTCCTGACCTCTAGAAGCAGAGCCTAGAGGTGGTGCACGGGTCTAGTTCTCTCATACATCATGAATTACAATATGCTAAAAGTTATTATTGTCATGGTCCGCCTTTAGTTTGGTTTTTGTGTGTGTTGTTTGAGTTCTGTTTGTCTCATTTCTTGCCCCATGCCTTGCCTGTTCTCCTCTGTTAGTGGTCTCCGTCTCTGTCTGTGTCTTGTCTCGCCTTGTTTTGGTTAGTCATCCAGTCCCTGTTTTGTTCCCCCCTGTCTCAGCGTGTTGAGTTACGCCCCTGTCTTCCTGTTGTTTATTCATTGGTTGTCCTCAGTCTGGTTTCCCCTGCCCCGTCCACCTGTCGTGTGTCCATTGGTTGTTTTGTGTTTTTAAGCATCGTCATCTGTGTTGTCCGGTGTCGCGTCATTTGTCGTTGTTCCCCTGTGCCACCCTTCACGTCTCCAGGTTTTCATGCCCACGCTTTGGATTTATGTTTTGGACTTTTTGGTTGAACGAAATAAATCTCTTTTGCACATCACGTCATCTCAGCGGTCCTGTATTTGGGTCCACACCAC
>VUQH01043820.1:6208-34677 GCA_015106775.1 Etroplus canarensis | reverse complement strand
GCCAGGTTTCAGTTAGAAATAAAAAATCCAGTTTTTTGGAAAGAATAAAATCGTTCAGCAAGAACGTTTTATTAGTCACTGATCGGGCATTAAAAAGCGCCATGCTCAGTGAGGAAGAAGTCAGATTATTAACAGAAACAGCCCGATTTAGAGGACGTAGAAACTGAGGGTTTGATCGGCGACGCTCATAAATTCCACTCAGCGAGGGGATGAAAGGCCAAACCACTGGAGAGTCTGGATAAACACTCCTGAGGTAGCACAGCCTCATAGATCCAGGCCCTGCAAATCCAAGCAGTGACACTGAAGGATTCCCCTCCACAGAAACTGTCTGAGCACAGGTTGCCAGAAATGCTCGACTTCGCTTACCGGCTAATCCCCGCTTCCAGAAAAGCCTAAGTTTCACCTGGACACCTGCTCTTTTTCCTCTCTTCCTCTGTGGTTTGCGTGAATCCAGAAGGGCACCGGTGAGGACGCCAGATGAAGATTCAAACACTGGCAGCGGAGAATGGAAAATACCAACGCAGGAGGATGAGGTGTCTTGACCCATCATAGAGGATCGGATAGATAACAGCGTCAGGCGATCATAGACTAAGGCAGCCAACACATCATTAACAAATAGCAAAAACAAAAGGGCAGAGAAAAACAGCACTAAAACAGAGCGAGACGAACTGCGGCCGACAGCGGCAACGCCAAATACAGGCGCCATCTTACCAGCTGTTCACTCAAACTTTCAATATGAGGTCCAAAGAAGACTGGAAAAACAAAAAAACCTATCAGAAAGATAGCAAATACTTTAGGCACGGCCAAAACAACAGCTTGGGACAATTTTAAAAAGGAGTCCATTGGCCAGCTCGACAACTAAAGTAGATGATCGCAGAGTTCTTTGCTGGATTGAGAAAAACCCCGGAGTGTCATTGTCAAAGTGTGCAATCAAAAGATACCTTCATCGATGTAAATACAGAGTCACACTCTAGGAAGGCCAGATTGCCAGAAAGAGCTGTTGAGCCTTGGTATGCAGTCCCGGACTGCTCTTGTTGATGATGTGACTGCAAATAGAAACAGAAGAATGAATTCTGAAGTGTACAGGGCTATACTCTCTGCTCAGGTTCAGCCAAATGCTCCAAAACTGATTGGACGGTGCTTACAGTTCAAATAGATAATAACCCCAAGCAAGACAGAGAAATGGGATATTGTTTAATGGCCAAGTCAGTCTGACCTCAATCCAATAGAGCAGCTTTTCAATTACTGAAGACAAAACTGAAGGCAGAGACCCACAAACAAGCAACAACCGAAGGCAACTACAGTAAAGGCTTGGCAGAGCATCTCAAGGGAGGAAGCACAACATTTGGTGATGTCTATGAGTTGGAGAGTTCAGACAGTCATTGCAAAAGATTTTCATCAAGTATTAGAAACAATCTCTATATTAAAAAAATGTTAGTTTGTCCCAGGACTTTTGATCCTCTGAAAATGGGGGACTATGTATAAAAATGGCTGTGATTCCTAAATAGTTAATGCATTTGTTTTGTTAAACCCCATAAAATAAGGCTAAAAGTCTTGAGTTCAATCACATTTTGACTAATTTGAATATCCACTGTAGTGGGGTATAGAGGCAAAATTACAAAAAAATGTGTCATTGTCCAAAAACTTATCAACTGTTTTACAAACTTATGATTCATTTTAACAAAGATTTTTTTGGTGAAAAGCTGAATAACGTTTATGTAATTTTATACCATAAATTTGTTGCACACATTATTGGTGTTCCTATTAACATTTAACTTATTCTCTACCATGTACAGGTGTCCAGATATTTATTTGTCTAGCACTTTATGTCCACATACCTCCAAAATAAATATTCCCACCGGCCCTAGTTGTATTTTTTGTGTCAATTAGGAAACATTAGTATGTTGAGATGAGATGAGAAACATGGTAACATTATATTTTCATTGTGATCATGTTAGTGTTCCAGCATCTGTAGCTCTTGCTGCTGCCAGCAAGGCTTTGAACTCTCAAGTTTTGTTCAGACATAGCCATCATTTTTCTCTATGTGTTCTTCATGTGTTTCAGCTACCTAAATTAACCATACACTAACTTAAATACAGTCATTGTTATAATGACCCCCTGAACCAAAACGTATTTGTTGTCTAACCCTTAAAAAAAGAATTAAAAAAATCTCAAAATCTCTTTGCTGAACATATTCCAGGGTTCCATGGTATCATTCAGTGTCCACATTCTCATCAACACATTGATGTCTCATGAAGAAATCTAGGGAAACCTTTAGAAAAGAAAATCTGGCTCAACCCATATAGTCCAGTATTCACCTTGGAGTTTAATACAGATGAACAGATGATCTTTATTGCTGTTAATGGTGATACCAAACTTTATTTTCAGCAACTTAGGGCTAGTGAAAATCATTATTTTAATTACATGTTAAATAATTTTGATAATGTATCTACACTTAGCTGTGTAGAGAGAGGATTAAAATAACTGAAATGAGGTTGCAAGGGGAAGTGGGAATTCCCTTTGTTGCTTGAGGTTAAAACTATAACCATTTGTATCTTTAATTAAGATATGGATTTTTCACTCCCTTCCTATACTAAAGCTTTTTTAAAAATAAAGAGAAAATGGTATCTTTTCCAATCTCCTCTGTAAAGTTTGTACTATTTTATAACCATTTGAAATCTAAGATAATCATGGATATTATGAAACAGGATTGTTATTTGTATCACCAAGTCTAAATAGAAAGGTTTAGTATTGCCTGCAGTATGCTCCCATTCATATTTATCATTTTATTGTACGCCCTGTGGCTTTATGTCCTCCACTTTGTGTGACACACATTAAATGATGTTCATCTGAAATTGAGTAAATCTGACACAACTTTAAAGACTGGGACTTCAAAAACATCTGCAGTTTTACACTTTCTCATAACCACAATAAAAAGTACGTAGTATACTACTTACTCTCATTCCTATGTAGCTTATGAGTTAGATGTCGAACTGTGAGGTGGCTTTTCTTTAAACACAGTCTTGTTTGAACAGAAGTGATAACAAGCAATCATTCAGCTCTACACACACAAAGACACAAAGTCTGCAAAATCAATTTATAAGAGGAACACGCAAGCCTTTTGTAGTCCAGTTATATTTTATTTGTTCTTGTGTTTCTCATGTAGTATTGAAAATGTGTTGGGTACTTTAGTGCAATTTTTGAAATTACCTTCGATCTTTTTTGTGGTTTCAGTCTGTTTTTTAGCTTAAAAGAAGATTTGTACAAGTATGTACTACTATACCTGTATCAACAACTTATAAAAATCAGCATTAAACATTTTGGACTCAGGATACTTAGCAAAATGTTAAATTCATTAATTTATGGGCAAAACCTGTAGCTTTAAAAAGGGCTATAATTCATGTTTTTATGTTAACGGTGGAGCACGTCATTATTTTACAATGTAAAAGTGATGAACACATGCATATTACCAGAGTCTGCAGTTCCTCTAATGAATGAGAATGTTGCTCCATATCTGCTGAATGTGTAGTATACAGGCAGAGTTTTGCTTAGAAGGCCCTTTTTAGATATGGGATAAGCAATCTGTACCAGTCTGTTAGAAGTGACTCCATTCTTTCATTGAGACATAGGGCACTTTTTCATTTATTTTCCTCAGGCCTTCATTCAGACATAACAGCTGTAATGGAGAGAGCCAGTGGTTGACTTGACTTGACATTTCTTTTTGTGGCAATGAGAACTGTCAGCATCGACTCTGTGTCTGTGTCTCTGTGCTGGATAGTGCCCCTCCTGTACAGGCTTGGAGACATAGAGAAGGAGAGAGAGAGAGAGAGAGACATCATAGGTTAATGTCTTAATCTTATTGCAAATTAGAAATGGAGTTCATGAGATAAAATGTCACTGTGTTATTGCTGTTTAGGGGATTCTCCAGTGAGCTGAGCAACTCACAAACAAAGAGGCGTGCACAGTCGTGAACTGGTGCAAGCCTGTCAGCTAATGCGACTGTATGCGGTCTCGCTTGTGTCACGTTGAAAGTGAAAAATAAATCTTATTATGTTTGACCTAATGAGATTTTCATCAGGGCTTTTGCAGAAAAGTGACCAGGTGAAGGGCACCAAAAAATGAAGTGCTTCCTTGAAGCAGACTTGTTCAGATACTGTCAGATTAATGAAAAGGAGCGCATAAGCAAAAGTGGGTCAAGTTTGCCTCATCAGCTTTATCAGTTAATATTATGCTTGCGTTGTTTTGAAGCATGTGTATGATGGATCTTTCATATCAAACATTAGTTTTTCTACACTGTTTTTGTTTGGTTGTTCCATCGCTCCATACTGGGGTACATTCGAGACCCTCCTCTCCTATGCTATTACAATTTATCACACACTGAGTTGTAATTTAAAATTAAGATCTAGTTTTTTAGTCTTCAGAAGCCCTCTGTACTAAGGCCCTTTTGGGTTTTAGTCATGGATATCAGAATCAGAAACCTTTTGATTGGATATATAGAAATATATAAGGGATTTATAGAAATACCTGCACCCATGTCACATATTCTTCCAAATGAGGAGCAGAGTCTTGCCAATATTCCTCTGTTGTTTCTCTGTATTTAAATTCAACCCACACTTTATGTACTGTGCCCTCACTTCAACTGTGATCAGCTCATTAACAGCCAGTGTGAGATGCTGAATAATGCCTTGGTGAATTTTGCAATTTGTGTCTGAATGAAAATCTTTTTTGCTCTCTCTCCTCTCCTGTTGTTGTATACAAAGCAGTGTGAGCCAGAAAGTATAGGAATATTTTTATTTTGCTATTCTGGTTGTGTGATTATGAGGGTGTGACTCAGGGGTAAATGAAACACTCATCACTCTAGATTTATGGACCAGAGATGGCTTCCTCACAGCGTGTCAACGGCTCACTGCCGATGTGACACGCTGGAAAACGGAAGATGCAGGAGACTGCAATGTGCTTTGAGTTAATGGGGTACATACTGCTCACACAGCAGCAGAAAAGCCTGCCACCAACAAGGGGACATTTGATTTTGGCTTGAAGGTCTGCTTTTTATGATGTTGAAAGATTGTTTGCAGTCCTTGTTGGCCAGAAACATGCTGATGAGAGATTGGAGGCCTTTTCATCTATGTGCCATAACCATTACCTGAAATAGCTTGTTGTAAATCATAATTTGAGCAGTTGGGGGAAAGTCTGTTTGTTCAGTGACAGCAGAGGGAAGGGAGACATTACAGTAATGAAAAATGTGTATTCTCAAGTCTAGTGTTTATTGTATTAGTTAATGTTGATTGGACCAGCTAAGCTAGAAAAATGTATTTGGTAATCCCAAAAAATTTCTGTTTATGTCTGATAATTTTCTTCTCTGGTAGTTTTTTTAATCTCTTAATTGGGTTTTCTGATGAATTAGCAGTTAAAACCTGCTTCCTTCCACTTTATGCTCAAACTCAGTGAGTGCTTTTGCTTTTTTTCTGCAGGGAAAATGTCAAATATCCGTGCAGTGAGAAAGATGCAACAGCTGAATAACTTGGTTGCCATGGTTACAGAGCTAGCCAGGCCAGGATACACCATCGTGGATTTCTGCAGTGGAACGGTATGAGCATTCATCCATCAGTCCAGCTATGCATGCATATTTATCACTACACCTGACCATGGTTGCATTAACGTGCTGCTCCATTAGGGACCAGCTGAAAGGAACGAGTCCTCACTCTCTCAAATTTTTCTTCCCTTTTAAATGCCTTTTGTTGTTGGCCGGTGCACACAGGCAGAGTGGTAATTGTACTAATGAAAATGCGGGCTCAGAGCAGTAGCGCAGCATGCATCATGGTTGGAAAGGGCAGTTCTAATCATAACTCTGTTGATGCCCTCCTTGATGCATGCTGTTTTCTTTTGATGAATTTTCTTTTTCTTTTTCTTTGTGCTCTCTCAGGGTCACGTAGGGATTGTTCTGGCTCACACACTTCCAGACTGCCAGGTAACATGCTTAGAGGTGTTTTGTATCCGTGTATCTGTTAGTCAACCTTGTGTTAAACAAGAATTCACTTTTGAATGTGCTTGCTTCATTGTTCATCAGTAGAGATGTTAGACTTCAGTATTTTAAATACCTTAATATAATCTATTACTGTCCATTCTAGGTTTTTTGAAGTGCAGCCTTACTTACAGTGGTACTTTTTCCCTGTCTTTCTTTAAGGTCATCCTCATAGAGAACAAAGAGGAGTCCTTGGTCAGGGCTCAGAGTCGCAGTGCTGAGCTCGGTCTGAAAAACATTGGCTTCATTCAGGCCAATTTGGACTACTTCACTGGACCTTTTCACATTGGGGTGAGCACAGCAGGGACACTGATAGAAATTATGTTTCTGCACTGTTTTACTCCCACGTAGTGTAGTGGTTTACACATTCGCCTTACAAGTGGAAAGTCTCTGGTTCCATTCCAGGTGGGAACACAAGCCCTTCTCACCATGCAGGGTTGCGCCAGGTAGGGCATCCAGCGTAAAACCTCTGCCAGATTACCAATGTGGGTTAATCCGCTGTGGCGACCCTTTGGGGAAAATACGAGGGAGCAGCCGAAGGCACATTTATATGGTCATCCAGAGATTGTGTGAATAGCAGAAACAAAAAAATACAGCAAGCAAGTACAATATTTAATTTATTTGTAATGGTAAAAATCACAAAAATGATATCAGAGTCATGGGTGAAATTAAACTAATTAAGAGTAGTCATTATATTATCTGTTCCATAATTTCATAAATTTGCAAATTGGAGTTTTGGTCATGCAGTAGAAAAAGTAGCACAAGTTTAATTTTTTTAAATTATTCTAATTATTTAGGTGTAATTTACATTGTTAAGCTTAAAGCATAATCTAAAATTGGACAATAATATTTAAAGCAAATTGTTTTCTCATTTACAAAATGGCTTTCTAAGACAACATTAAAAAGAGGAAGTCTTAATTAGTCATAACATTTGGTATAAAACCTCAAAAGCTTTGGAGGTAAAACCTCTATGAAAATACAGATAATCAGTGTACAGATAATTGTCCCACTGTTTCTCTTGTTGATCTGCCCTGCAAAGAAAATGTGTTTTTTCGTCTTGACTGTGATACACATTTAAATATCCCAGGGGAGTTATCCATTTTAATATTGCATGAACTGACAGAATTGAATCATTTGGCTTTATAGCAGCTTTTGCAAACATCACGGTGCACGTTTGACCTTTTTTTATGCTGAGGCGCAGCCTGACTTTTGGATTGGAAGACAACATGTTAATTTTTTTTTTGGTGGATTGAAACTGAAACATGAACACCTTTTGATTAACACTGCGTAAACAAAGTGTGATCTCCCACTTTGCTACAGTCACAACTTCACTGCAAGGTGTCTGAATGTTGTATTTTTAACCTCGAAATATTTGCATATTTAAAAAGTGCGCAACGTTGCATCACGAGGAGAAACATGTCATTCCGTCAACATTTTACTGAGACCGAAAATGCCAACATGAAATTATTTTTGTCAAAGCAACCAAGGTAACTTTTTATTTACTGAAGTGGAGCTTATAATCAGAACCCTTTTAGTGCCCTCGACTTTAGGCCAGCAGTGTATGTCTGTGTTCCATCTCTGATTATTTGGAAGCCAAAAGGTAGTTTTACCCAAACAATTAAGGACGTAGGTAAAGTCAGGGTTAAGAAACCTCTTCAGGACTGTTAATTACTAGCTTTTCTTTATTTCTTTTTGTTTTATTTTTATTTTGTTTTCTTTTAAAGATGCTTTCCTTTTACTTTATACTCTCCTTAGAGTTTTACAGAAGAAATCATATTTTGAAAAGAAAATTATAATTATTAGGAAGCATTTTCCAGCCATTTCAATTTGCTCACAGTTTTAATACAAGGATGTTGACTGGCCGTGTCTCAAACTGTATTTCTTCAGGCTGTGTTTGAGCATAAATATCCAATACAGTGAATGTAAAACTGTCTGTGACAACAAACTGAATATTTAACCAGCTGTCAAACGTTATGCTTAATGGGGTTAAAACTAACTCGGCACTGAGGAGAACCGAGTCCTCAACAAAGCTACAACCCTTGCGAGCTCTATTTAACACCCACCTTCATCTATAGACCTCTTAACTTCTTGGTGTGATAATTATCAATTTAGAACAAATAGGTCCTTAACTGTGGATGTGCCTTGGATGTTTGAGGTTTTCACACAAACAAAACAGAAGGATGGATTAAATTTTTTTTTTCTTCTTGCCTTGTTTAGGCTCTCTGAATTCCTGTTTCCCCACAGGCAACATCTTTGCTTTCCCATAAAATCTTTACCAGCATCACGCTTAATCATTGTCATTTTTTATGTGTCTCAGGGCAGTGTCTCAGCCCAAACATGTTCCAATGATCTATCTTACTATTGTGTGTCATAGCCCCCTATCAGAAAAGCCAGCTGTTCTCGTAGCCTTCCTTTAAGTTTCTTCGGGACAAATAGAAATATATATGTACCTGCTGTAATTAGAAGCAGCTTTTGTTCCAGCATCATCACTCCACTGAGACACGCTCCACTTGGCAAGAAACAAACAGCACAGATTATTCTTATGTTCAACATCTGAGTGGGGGTTTTTGTAGCCTAGTTTTAACGTTTCCTCACACACGCACACGCACACACACACACACACACACGTGGATTCCTTTCACATGATACATGAATGTGCAATATATTTATGTTTAAAAACAGTTATTAAGTTTGTGCTTATCTTACTGTGAGTTTTCTGTGGCTAAGCTTGTTCAGGTTCCTACCTGTTGAAGCCACCCATCACATCGATTTTAATCTGGTTATGCATAATACATGGTGCTATTTTTAGTCACACTCGTTTAATCAGGCTAATTAAGTTGAGGTGTTCCCAGTCTTCCTCAGTGTCTGCTTGTCTTGACTGAAGAGCAGACACCATGTTCATGACCCTGGTGTTAAAATTCTATCAGAACCAACCTCTATATAAAGTATATTTAGTTTTAACCATTCTCTTATCAGATAACTTTCAGTCTGAGAGGCGTAAAAGGTTGTGGACAGTTTGAAGTTGATTTGGGTTTTATTGCCTCCAGGTCCATTATTGGTTCTGCTAAAGGTTCTGATTGTTTGCTATTGATTGTTTCAGTTGACTTTATGTTGCTGTGTACTAGCCTGTATTGCTTTAAGTGTTATGTAAAAATTGGTATTGATTAAGTGCCAGGTGTCTTTATCAGGTGCAATTCCATTGCCATTGCTGTTTTAGGATTATTTTTTTATTTTTAATCTTTATTCCTTTTGAACACCAAGTTAAGATTGAGTATGATCATCTCAAGTAAAGGGCATCATTGCATTCACCTTTAAGACGACAACAGCTCCTACCTTCTATGTAATTGTACTTAAATCGAGTCTGGTTAACACAAATACATTTTTGCACATATAACAAAATCAGTGAAAAAGACAAACCCGAACATTTAAGTTTCCACCATAATAAAGAAAAGCTCCCAAGGAAGAAAAAAAAAGCAAAAACAACTGTTACACATCCTTGCAGCACAATTTTGCAAATGCGTATGATGTTGATTAAGTATTAATAAGCTATATTGCAAGAACTTATTCTGTTTCAGGCCCAGACCTGGAGAGGGCTATAATTACTTGAATAAGAGTGAATAATGAAGCCTCATTATTTCTGTGATGTGATTGTTGAGAGAACAGTGCAGGCTGAAAGAGCTTTTTCTCTCCTGAAAAGATAGGTCAGTATGGACATAGTTTTACTAGTGCATATTAATTTAGGATTTGTAGACTCTTTGTGTTGAGGCAGTGCATAGCAGCATATGTATGGAATTTGGTGGAGCTTTGAGATTTAAATTAGCCTTGCACACATTTTCACCTTTCGTTATGCATTTCTAATTAGTAGCACTGATTAAGCTGGGACAGTGCTTTATCAGTACCTCTTAAAGCACATTCCTTATTAGTGGAGATTATTGTTACATCAAAACTTGTAAATGCAGAATTGGTTATCAAAACATATCAGAATGTGTTTCATTTCAGCTGTGTGTGTTTTTTACTTGACTGAATGGCTCTATGTTTGTGGTAAATGAAGGCTAAAGGTTATAAAATGTAATTAGGATTTACTACAGCATGACTAATGTACAACATTAAGAAGCTGGGTGTGAGTGATGGTGTTACTTTGTTAATTATTTTTGCTTTAGATGTGAGGAGGTATAACATCATGTAATTTTTGATAGCGACTCCTCCTCCTAATCAGCAGTCTAAAACATGCTGTTAAGAAAACTATAAAGCTCTGGCCTCATGAATAAATGTGTTAAGTGTATCCAAGGCCATGGAACCATCTGATGTCAATTTTGCTAATTTTCACTTTCTGCTTATTCTTCTAAATTGTAGAGTCTCATTCAGTAGGTTCAACTTTCTGAACAGGAGTACTTTTTTGATGAGTATTCACTCAGAGACAAAAAAAACCCCAAATAATTTCTTCAAAAATATTTCAAAGTACAGGCTATAAAATCAAACATACAAAAGTTAAACTTCTGGAAAGAGTTTAAGCCTTCCTGTACCCTCCATCCAAAATGTCACTGATCTTATGAGGAGGTTTTGCTCAGAGTGTCTGTATCTTCTCTTCCCTTCTCCATGTGTGGTGCTTCAGCCAATCCTGGCTCAATTCTGTCCTGATCAGCTCTGAACTTCTGCTCTGTGGCACTGCTGTCAAGGCAACATGCGGTTAATTCAGACTCACAGACGCCAAGTGACAACTCCTTGGAAAACACAAATAGATTTTGGAGGTTGCCGCTGAAGCTGAATGAGGTTAATTTCAGAGTCTCGGTAGCTATTGTCACATCAGGCTGTTTATAATACATTTTATTAAGGCCATTACCAGAGGATCTGTTTAGTCACTGTACGCTTGAGAGGAAACTGTCTATGTTACCACTGCACTTTGGATATTAAACTGATTGCCTTTGAAGAGTTATAATGTATTTTTGTAAATATATTGGGCAGGGAAGATGGCTATTGGGTCTTTTAATAGCTTTCTGCAAACCTATATATAACCACACCAATACTAATGCATGGCTAGATGTTCATCACCACGCGCAGTTTACTCTGTCAATAGGAATCCTGATGCATCCGTGCTTGTACTCCAAAAGCACCAATACATTATGTTTGCAGCTACTCCCTGTGTCTGCACCTTTGAGAGCAGAGATTTATTTAATAGCAGAGCTATTATGAAGTAATCAATGGAATAGAGCGTATGCTCTTAGTTTCAGTTTTGCTTTTGGAAATCTAAGGCTTTCAAGGAATCTTTATTGGTGAAAGTAACACCTTTTATATTTTCTTTCTCTGTCTGTTTCAATTCAGGTTGCCCTTCATGCATGTGGCGTTGCAACAGATATGGTAATGGAGCATTGCATCCGGGCTAGAGCTGCCTTTGTTATTAGTCCTTGCTGCTACGGCTTCATCCAGAATGCAGTGAAGTTCACCTTCCCCAAGAGGTTTGTGCCTGCTTACAGCATCTCAGTCCAGTGTCACCTCCGTGGGTTTTTGCTTTTGAAAGTGTTGTTTCTAACCTTGCTGTCTTCTTGTTCAAATAAAGCTGTTTCTCTTCTCTCCCATTCTCTCTTCTTTCACGTGGTCTTTATGACTCAGTCTCCCTATCATTTTCAAACTTATTCTCGCCCTCTCTCTCACTCACATACTCATAATCTATATCTTTTGTCTCTGCTTTGTGTTCACCTCCTGTCGCTTATCATCACCACTGGCAAAAAGGGGCAGCAGTGTTACATCACCTCACGCTCTGCTGATCACATATACTTATTCTGTGAGCTGAGAAGTGTATTCTTTATGTAGAGGCTGTCAGGGATATTACAGATAGCCTGGCAGGAACATTTAGGAAAAAAATGTTGCTGTTGACTTAATTATATGTGGTGTAACAGGAAATTAACCATTTAATCCCAATGCCTGGTGAGCTTGCAATAACATGGTGCTGTTTAAATATAGACAGAAGTGCACCATTGAAGAAAACAGGAGAAATGAGAAGTTGTTCTTAAATGGTGTTGATTCTGTTGCTATGCTTACTAATGGCACATAAGATACAGTAGTTAGCTGCTAAAACAACTTCAGGAGACTGAGGAGACTGTTACAAAACAAAGCTGTTTTGTAGGATTGCTGTTGTAGCAACAACTCAGATCTGCAGCAGTACAACTTGGAGATTATATTTGTTTTGTTGCTAGGCCAAGTCTGTTCAAGTCTTCATGTTGATAAAATTACAGAGTGTGGTGTTTACACATTCAACCATTTGCTCTTTGACTTATTTAGTGTCTGTTGTCCATCCTTTTTAACCTTGTTATGACATCACAGATTTGTTTTTAACTGTCCTGAAATGGCAAGCAAAAAAGCAAAACTAGTGGCACGTTCTCCCACCTGAGCTCTGGATCTCTGCAGCTCCTCCAGAGTTACCATGGGCCTCTTTGCTGCTTCTCTGATTTGTTCCACTGGATTTTATTTAGGGGTATCAGAGTAAAGGGTGCTGAATACATATGCACACCACACACACACACACAAAAAAAGCATGAATCATTTTCCTTCCACTTCACAATTCTACACTACTTTGTCTTGCTCTATCACATAAAATCCCAATTAAATACATTTACGTTTGTGGTTGTAATGTGACAACATGTGGAAAAGTTCAAGGGGTACGATACTTTCACAAGGCACTGTATAATACAAATATCAGGATATCAAAGTTTCAGGTGTTCCACCTGGAGCTGGGTCACTTCTAACTCTTTGCAAATTCTTGCCGTCAGTGCTCCCTCCAGTATTCTCTCGCAATATAGCATTCCATCTTGCTTCTTCTTCAGTGTCAGTGTTTCAAAGATACATGCAAGAATTTGTGTCACTGCAGGATTTCAAGGGTTGGAACTCTCGTCACAGACTGCCAATCCACTTCATGCTTCTTTCAGACTGACAAATCATAATAACACTGTTGGTTGAAGTAGTCATCATGTGAGGGATGTATGTTCTTATATAGGTTTGGATTAACATAAGCTATCGTGCCAAGGCTTTGACAACTGATAACGTCACAGAAGACTGTAAATAAGCAGGTCACTGTTTGGCTTTTATCTCACGCACAAAGATGCATATGTAGGAGTAGGCAGGCGATGCCGTACACACACTTGTAGATGATATCATGTGGTGCTATTGGTGATATGGAACGAAATGTAGCAATGCATCAAGAAATGGCAAGGTAGAACAAGTCTGCAAGCTTAGGATGTGAAGAATGTGGTTTTAAAATTATTTAGAATCATTTAGACTTGATTTATGGGGAAGGAAATGCATTAAATCTTATCAAGCATACACTGTTTTTTGATTAAAAACAATAAATATAAACTTATGACTTAATTGAGCTACATGTATTTGGAAAGGTTGTTATCAATATTACATGTGCAGTAAACTTAGGTTTTGGTCAAGTTGTTGACGGTTTTTAGTGTTCTCAGTGATGCACTGGATAATACCACAATTGCCTGGATTGTCTCATGTACTTTTAGTTTATCCTACTACCTAGAAACTTGCTTTATTTTGTTAAATTGACTCTTCATGTCAGTGCTGTTATGTAATCCACCTCGTTACTCAGTGTAAGTCGGGATATGTTCCAACTCTTTTTGATGTTCAAAAAGTAACAGGATCATTGATAATATGTCAGTGTGATGAATAGAATCAATATTTAGGAAATGGTATGGCATATATAACAAATTCGACTAGTGTAATACACAAAATATGACAGAAGTCCACTGTTTTTAGATCATCCAGCAAAAGAACTGAGGATGAGGATGATGAGCAATTTCCTCCTTGGGTTTTAATAAAGTATTCTGATTAGGTTTATTTCCATCCATTTTCTTCTGTTAATCCAGTTCAGGGGTTGCGGAGGGGCTGGTACCTACCTTAGCTATCATAGGCAAGATGTGGGGTGCACCCTGAACAGGTTTGCCAGTCTAACTCAGTTTAGGGCTTGTCAAGAACTAGGGCCTGGCAAACAACAAAAAAGAACAATACCTGGTTTGTCAGCATGATCAGCATAACTTTCTGTGTTTATGAGGGGGAAAACTTGAGTTCTTGCAGAGTTATATTATATGATCATGTTATATTAGAGCATCAGGCAGGGCATCCGGTGTAAACTCTCTGCCAAATTAACAATGCAGAGTAATCTGCTGTGGCGACCCCTTAGGGAGAGTACAAGGGAGCAGCTGAAGTTACACTGATGCAGAGCAATGGTTAAACTGTTGACTCCTGCTGTGTAACCTTCAATGTATGATATAAATATTTAAAATTTCTCCCATTTCCCATGACATTTCACCCCTCCCAGCTCCTCATAAAATATTAAAGAATGACACTAAAAATGACTCTGCAGCTGTAATAGATAACAAGAAGCTTTGTTTCTGCAGGGTAGTATGTGAGAAGGACTGGCGCACCTGACTCTGTCAATCTTCATCTTGCTACATTTAGTGTTTTGCCCTCAGGTCGTGTTCCAGGTACTCCTGGATATTTTGCAGGTTAAGGCATTCCAAGCAGTTCATGGGTTTTTATGAGCTGTGAAACTCAACTGCCCATTTCATTAAGGCAGTAAAAGTTTGTGTAGAAGTTTTCTCCATGTGAACTGACTAACTCGATAACCCTTGACCTGTTTCATGTTGATCTTTAATTAGCATGAGCCTAACTAAACCATGTTGTGACCATCACAAACAAACTTTGCTTCCATGTCATAACAAAAGTTATAAAAGTCCCTATTTCGCAAGGAGAAAGCCATTGTCAAACTTATGTGTTTTTCTGGTTTTTTACAGCACAAGGTTCCAAGAGACGCTGTCATCTAAGGTATGTTTTTATGTATGATTACCTGACTTTATTGTGCTTGTTACTGATTTGCACTGAGACAAATTATCAAGTACAGAGTATTGAATTTCAGCAGCTTTTACAAGGATCATGTCGGCTTCAGGTCTCTCTATGTGCGTCAAAAAGCACCTCCACAAATTATGATTTAAAATAAAATATCTAAAAACTTCACAAATTTTTCTCCTTACTAGTACCCTCCTAATTAAGATCCTGATACAAAAGTAGACAAATAATCAAATACTTTTAAAGTTACAGTTTTACATGCCTGGACCACAGTTCAGTGACCTGGTTAAAGGTGAAATTGCTTTCTCATACCACAGGTTTCAGCACCCGGCAAACACAGAAACCAGACAAGACTCAGACAAATGTTCAGACAAATGGACAATCAGAGCCATAAATGAGTTACTTTACTTTATTTATTAATATTATTATTATTATTGTTTATTACTTTAAAGTTATTTACTTGTAATTAATAGTGACTTAACCAGTAATTTCAAATGGTGTTGCTCTTTTATAATTTGAGAAAAAAATGCCATAGCCTGAAAAGACATAAGAGTTAGGGTAGGTCAGATTTCCCATAACATTATCCTATATTATTGTGAATGGTTCATACTGTACAAGCAAGCCAAACTTACTGTGAGTTAGTTCAATTAGCTGCCAAATAGCTACATGTAAACATTATTATGCATGAATATTTTGTAATGACTAATTTACTTGTGATCTATTAGCTACACTTACTGAGTGTACAGCTTTGAAAGGTTTGATTGATCATACAAAGAGTGCAACCAGTTCCTTTTGTAATTCAAATACACCAAAATCTAAAAACTTTGAAAACTAATTTACGTACCTGGATTTAGCTTTGTATGATAAGAGTGTTTTTAAACATTATTTTCTATAAAAGTATTTTATTTATTTTACCAGAAAGCAAAACAGAATTGATAGGATCTCTGCACTTATCGCTGTCTTGCAAACAAAGATTCCCCAGGCACTTACAAGGGAATCTCACACTCTCTAGACTCTCAATCCCTTATCACTCAGCACAGACACACCAGTGTACTCCGGGAGGGCCTATCCCATGATGATATATGGGACCTGTCAGTGCCCCTGGGGAAAAGCTGTGCAGAAGAAGCTGCAGGTCCTAACCGTAGCAACCTCAACAGTTGACATGTCATAACATTGGACCACCTTTAACTTCTTTGTGCACTATAAGAATCAGATTTTTACATGGCCCTGAGAGGCATGTAACATAGTATCTTGCTTGCAAGACATTGGGCAATTGCAGTGTTCTGTCATACTGAGTTAGATTTTTTTTTTTGATCATTCACCCAAAAAATCTCAATAAGCCATATTGTCTCTCTGGAAGCAAGAAGCTAAACATTCAGCCATGCTGCAGGAGAAATCTATATTCTGTTTAAACCATCAGACACATTTTCTTCCACTTTAAACCTGAGCTCTAGATCTCCTCTGCCTCCCACTATAGTTTTGCTCTCTACAACCATGTTTGGCATTTGCTATATATTTGGGCTCAATATATGGAACCCATCTGTTCCCCGTTTCTTTGCCCCCAACATCACAGACACACTTGTAGAAATAAAAGCTGTGTTGCCTCCTTTTATAGCAGAACCAAAGTTGTCCTTTCTGAACTACAGTGGTTAAATAGAATGGTAGCACAATGACAAATAGTGTATCGCTGGAATAAAGAGCTAATGGTGTGAGACATTGGTGCTCACACAGACTTTAAGCACCTGCTCCATGGTCTTGCATTCAGTGTCAACCCTGTGGAGTGAAGAATAGAATCAGTTAAAGCAGAGGCATGTTAGAGCTGACTTACTGCTCTCCTGAGTCACTCCTTCCATGAACTATAAGGTAAAAACTAAAATTACCACCTCACAGCTATACACTTCAGTCAGCCACTAAAGTTGCACTTTGTCCAGATTTGACCTTTGACCTTTTGTATGAGAAATTTCATCAGTTCATAATTATATCCTATAGGACATTTGTGCCAGAAATGTATTTTTTGTGGTAATACTAACCTCAACCTTAGCTTGACTACCAGTTTCTCACAGTAAACTGTTGTTTTGTTTTTTGCTCAGTCTCCTTAAGAAATCTGTCTTATGTAGTTCTTTCTTCCAAACACTTGTTACCCAATTATTTGTCTTGTGTTACATGTGTTTCCTTTCATGAAAGTTTAATTTATTTGTCATGAACTGGTTCAGAGTGCAGTAATTTGGATGTGGTTATACAAGTGTGTGGTCGTAATGTGTAGCCAGCATCTATTTACTGATGTTTATTTATATCATCTAATATGTAACCAGTTTCATCCTGTATGTCAGTGACTTCATCCTTGAGCACAAATTCGTGCCAAATTCGAAGAAATTTCCTGAGTTCACTTGAAGAGAAATTGTACACAGGAATGGGACAGGCAGGTGTATGGAAGGCAGACAAAGCTGTCAATTACAGAAAGGACACTTGGCAACCTCAGTCCTTCACCATGGCCAGTGCTCATTTCCCCATTCTGGATCTGCACCTGAGTATTCCCTTTGCCCATGCTCAACCTTTCTGACCAAGCTTCGTTAAAATGTGGCATTGTAGTCTTTGTGTTTTTGCTGACTGACTACAGACAAACAACAGCAGTAAAACCAAATGGTAGTTGGTTAGAAACAAATTTCCTGCTTCATCTGTGTGGAGAGTTTATGTGGATGCACATATCAACTATTGCGCACAGGTACTTTCAGTTCAGTTTAATTTTGTGTGTCATGGAATAATAACAAGACATATTAATTGGAAAAAATGTCACTCACAAATCGACTAAGAGTGACAGGATTTTTTTCCTATCCCAGATTCAGTGAGTGAAAAGGCAGATAAAGCTTTTCTTGCTGGGGTTTGAATGAACCAGGAACTCCTAAATGAAGCTTGATAGCGACCTTGGCTGCTAATGATTGAACCAGCAGTTTGGAAGCACAGGCTTTCATTTTCTCTAATAAAATATGTCTATGTCAAATGGAAAGGTACTCAACCTTTATAAAGTGATACAGTTCACATTGTTCTGATTTGTTATTTATCAAAACCTTGAGATAATCTGATTTTCAAGGTTGTTCCATTATAACAGTGGTTCTGAAACTGTGGCACAGGCCCGACTGGTGGGGTGCAGGGCCACTGCAGGTGGGATGAGGACATGAAAAATATGAAACTGGGATTTTTGGAAGCAAATCTGAATGATTTTCTTTCTTAAGTTGTTTTTTTGTTGTTGTTGTTGTTGTTGTTTGTTTCAGAAATGTCATGGATGTTGGGCATATCTACCAAGTAGTGAACAAAGCCCAAGTCCACATTAAGACAGAAATAAAATGAACCTGGGTTGATTAAGAAGTAAATCTGGATTTTCCCTGATTTTCTTTTCTTTTTCTAGCTTTTATTTCACTAAGAGTAATGTACCATAATCATGAGGGGAAATCAGAGCTCGTCAAAGTCAAAGTTAGCTTTATTTTCAGTTCTGCTTTATGTACAGGACAATACACAGCATTGAAATATTATCCCCCAACCCATGGTGTTAACAAAGACAGTACATCAGCTTGTTTCCTTGAGTTCACCCAGATCTGATCCAGGTTATCCTCCTGAATAACCTCTTCCCAAAGGTGTTTGCCCTGGAGATATAAATTGTCTTTTCCCAGGGAAAAGCTTCACATCTAGTTAAAAAGTACCTTCAAGGAATCCCAAACTAATCACCTACGTTGGTTATTGTGTGTGTGTGTTCTTTGTTTTGTTTTGTCTTGTCTTGATTTGGTCTAACGGGTATCACATGCAGTCCAATAGAATGATTTGGTACATGAGAGCTTACCAAAAAAAGTAAATGACTGTAAATAACACTGTTACCAGTTTTAAGCTCAGAGTGTGCAGAGAGTATCATGACACTCCATCTAAAACTGTTAAGGTATTTCAGTCTAGACAGAAGTGGTGGATTGAGTTGTATTTCCATCCTTAGAGCAGCATCTTTAGAAGTTTTTAGCCATGTGATACTCAAGTGATCAACTGAAAATGCCTAGTGCATGCTAAGATTGGCTCCCTTATTGTAAGTAGGACAGGACATGTACAGTAGATGAAATAAGGATGAATAGATACAAATGACAGATAATTGTATTAATTATGTCTAGTCTGTGTAGTTTTTCAAATTTCAGATATACTTGCTTTTGTGATTTTTTTTTTTATGCTTATGCAATGAATTTTTTTGTAACCGAACAAAGCACCAAGAATAAGATAAATGCAGTGAGCAGTAACTGTACTCATCATTTGTCCTTGTTGCAGGAACATATGATCCTCTGTCGCTTCGCAGACCAAACAGCTGTCCAGCTTCCACCTGACAGGAGACTCATTGGTACTGTTTACACTCTTCTCTTCAGACCTGAACAATCATTTACATACAGTTCTGTACTAATGTTTTAGGCGCTACAATATATAAGATGCGATAAAGAGGAAAAACTAAATCAAAAATCAAATTAATTAATATTTGTTGGGATCACACTTTGCCTTTAAAACAGCACCAGTTTCTCAAGGTACACTTTGGAAAGTTTTTCAGGCTACTTTGTTGAAATCATTTTATGCAGGGCTCCAGGTGCTGCTTGTTGCAGAAGATTGTTTTTATGACTCTGACTCCACATTTGAAGTCAATGTGCAAAATGAATTTGTAAACTACTTGAAACCAATCTGACACCTCCATGATGGCAATGTGCAGTGAATAAGAATCGAGTGTCTAAAACTTTGGCACATCATTGCACAGAAATGTATCGATCACGTATTCCCTGAATGTAGTCCTGAATTGTCGTGGACAACAGCATTGCATGATGGCATATTACTTTTTATTGTGTTATTTTTGACACATCTAAACAGTTTTCTTCATACATGTTGAAATTGTAAAGATCTTTTCATCTTTTTACCGTTACATAACCTGACAGCTGTACTTTTTCAAAAATCCAGAGCTTTAAGAAGTGAGAAATATGTTAGCGCAGAGATTTGTATAGAGTGACAAAACAGCTGCAGAGAACAGCTGCTCGATCCGTGTTGTCAGATTTGAAGGGAAATGTTTTGTCAGAAACCTCCAGGCCTGTGCTGAGGCTTCACTCTTCAAGGTTTCATTATGTTGAGGACTCTCGTCACCCTGATAGCTCTTCAGTTTATCAGAGCTTCCTTCTGAAACTGAGACGGTTCCCCAATGTCTCGTCAGTATGAGGCTCTTTCATATGTACCTGACACCACCTGTCACATTAGTTTCTGCTCTCTATCAGTTAGAAGAGCTCAACCTCTCCCACTAACATTTTCTAACCATGTTCTATCTCATCTCTCTTGAGCCTGCTGGTAAGACTGGGACCATCCAGGCATCATGGCAGACCAAAGCTCATATTTAGCGTGTCTGTGACCTGCTACCAGACTGCTTGCTCCTTATGACATTTGAGGTCTGTGTTAAAAAGGAAATAGTAAGAGGGAATTAGAATAATCCATGTTGAGTTCTTGATGAAATGCACACAAAGGTTAGAAATATGCAGAAAGGGCAACATTATCAGTGTGCAAGCCAGTACAACATTACTACAATAAATGCTGCTGAGCCTTAATGATGTGTTGATTTGCTGATATTGCCCGACTGGTGAGAAGTCAAAGAGAAAGCCAACATATTGTGTCTTCATAAAGTGTTGAGCCTCCACATGCTGCCAGAAGAGCTTCAATGTGCCCTGGCATTGATTCTCTGGATGGAAGTCTGTTCTTCCCAAATAAGAATAAATCTTGTAGTTTTTTTAATGATGTGGTGGAGAGCATCGTATAACAAGTCTCCTAAAATGGGGTCGAGACCTGGTGACTTTAAAATATGATTCACTTGAAAATTAAAGCCATTCCTGGATGGATGGAGGCATTTGATCCTGGAAGAATGATATATTTTTATGTAGATGCCTCCTCAAAAGACAAAATCACTTTTCTAGCAAGTGAGAAATAAGAGTCTGGTGAGTGAAAGAGCATGATAGATATTCATTGTGTCTTATGAATGTGGGTAAAATTCTGCAAATACACAAAATGTTAATCGACTCTTTTGCAGTGTTTAGATTTCTGTTTAATTTGCACTCACCTATAAATAAGCCTTAAACTGCAATACATTTTTGTATCCTGCATAATTTTTTAAAATTGTTGGTAATTTGTGATTATTGAAATATCTTTTCACTATTTTCTTTGATTTGTTTCTTAACAGTGATTATCATTAAAGGTAATCTATTTAAAGCTGTTGTCAACTTGGATATCCAATTTAATGTTTACCAATTATTTGGAAGACATCCAAACAAACTTTGAGGAGTCCTTGACAAAAGTATTTTTTGTCTATATATGTACTGGGGCCAAAAATAGTGCTTACTTTTCTTGGCCCCCTAATATCCTTAATACTACTGTACCAATACAATGCATACAATACCAATTATAAAAACACAAATGGCATGGAAAAATCTGTTAGTGTCCCTGTTTGATCTCTTTTGTGAGCGGTGAAATGATTCGTACCCTTTCCCATCCCCCCAACCTTCACATGCAGACATTTTTCAGATTTAAAAAATGTAAACTCTTCTCTTTGTGTACTCGGACACAAATCACTAGATATAAGTTTGTGTACATGTTTGTATTGACACTGGTGTCATGGAAAATCGTGTTCATGTAAACAAAATTAAGGGATGAAGATTTGTATTTAGAAAAATAGATCAAATTTTTGAGTATTTCATGAGCTGTCATGAGACTGTTCGGTCATCTCAGACACACAGCTCTGACTATGACCACAGAAGCCCCGCCCACTTGATGCGCGAAACCTCTCTGTTTTATAAGGGGCAGCCAATTAGAGGGAAGGTGTTTTAAAGGGAAACACTCTAAAAAGACTTTTTCAGACAGTGGATAAACTAAAGGGACGCACCTTAGTCTGGTACAGTGGTTTTCAAACTGTTTGGTGTGGAGTCACTGCAGGTGGGCTGTGGACGATCGAGTAAAAAACATAAAGGGAACCCAAGGTGAGTAGACAGGATTGCTTTTTAGGGAAAGGAAACAAACAGGAGTTTGCTGATGCTGTGGTGTTGATGATATGCACCTTTATTTAAGTCATATTCAACATGGATCCTTTTTATTGTTAGTGATTGATGAAATCGTGGGGTGTGGGGGGTGCATTTTCGTGTGGTGTGAGGCATGAACTTTTTTCAGCTTCTGAAGTGGGGCTTGCCAAAAATATTAAGAACCACCGGTCTAGTATAAAATTAAAATAAGGATTATTTTGAATTGTAAATTATGCAAAGCTACTCATATGGAGTCCAAGAATAAATGGAGTTAGAAATGTGCATATAGGTCACGTTAAGTAAAAGGAAATTCTTAAGTAAGTGTCTGGTAATAATAAAATATTAAGATTGGATCCCTTTTTTCTTTTTTACCGCTACAGGTAAACAGTGCATGGGCTTGGTGGACTTGGATCGGTCATGGGCAGCAGAGACTCGTGGGTATTCAG
Source organism: Etroplus canarensis (assembly GCA_015106775.1). Classification (NCBI taxonomy): domain Eukaryota; kingdom Metazoa; phylum Chordata; class Actinopteri; order Cichliformes; family Cichlidae; genus Etroplus; species Etroplus canarensis. Next base: position 12,307 of record VUQH01043820.1, on the reverse strand, counting down.
TTCAAGTAATGACTATGGAGCCTGAAAGCTGCTCACCAAAGAACAACATGCTGGTGGGAAGGCCACTGCAGAATAGCGGACTAGAAGTCATCGCAAGCCAACTGGAAGAACTAGAGCATAATTAGCACTTCAAGCTCTAGTGTACAGAAGAGAGTTTTCAGCATGATCAGGGTTTGACAAAGTACCGAGCTTCTGTGGCTCCTGGCTGTATCGTGAATATTTTTTAACCAATCTCAACATTTTATTTTTCACCAGCTCTGCCTTAACCTCAGAAAATCAAAGTTTATTATTTCTGCACTGGCACAGAGCATCTTTAAAATTTCTTTCTGGCTTAAAGTAAAAGCTGCCGTGCCATGACATTTTTTTTCTGATAGGCGCGAGGACTGGTACTTTCTGAGAGTAACACTCTTTAGTTAAAGGGCCCTTATTATCTGGTGTTTGGTTGCAGTAAGAGTGCTCAAGACTCTCACCAACTGCAATGTTATGTTTTTGTCTTTGCCTAAACTGTGATCAAGCTGTCAGCACATATAAAAGAAGCAGGACTTACACACCCACATTGTGACTTGAGTATGACATATGTCCACATGCTGTTTTTTTTTTTTGCAAATAGTCTATATACAACCTTCTGTGATAGCACTCAGCATTCAGCTATTTCTGATTAACACAAGAAATGCAGTGCTAACAACCCATGTGCATTTAAAGATGAGGAATTATCTCCCTCTCATCTCACCTACCTCTCTTCTTTACATTTTTTGTGAGAGACTCAAAGAGGTGGATATAGAATGAGGGAAACTGGATTTAAACTCAAATCACATCAGGTAAAATACGCTATTTGTCATGGTTCTACAGGGGAACCTGATTATTCCTCATAAAAAAGCAATGTGAGTATGGTATGCATCCTGAAATTCGTTCAGCAGTAATGAATATTTTATGAAGCTGGTGAAAAGGTCAGTGTGCTTGATTAGACACATGATGTTCAGAGCCTCGTAACTGGAAATCATACAATACACTTTGTATTTCCAGTCCTGTGCACTGTAGACACATTGAGGCACGTTGAGCTCTCAGTCTTTCAGGTGAAACTAGTTGTTTCTCTGAAAAATCCAGTGTTGTCACCTTTGACAGTGTATTGCAGCTGCTTGAGAAATCTGGGGGGGTAGCCAAGGAGCCAGTTTTCCCGCTCGCACCGAAGGGATAGATGTGAGAGTGATGCAGGCTTTTCCAACGTCGAGCTCATCTGAATTCAGTCAGCAGAGTCAATCTATCCCGAGGTGAATGGCCACAGACACAGCTCCTTCCAAAGACTGGAATTATTTCAGAAGTCTGACTCCCTGTTCATGCTTGTGGCGCTGCACAAGTGCAAATTACGGAAATATAAATATGCATACAAAGGAGGAAACAGTAGCACTGTTTAAAGCTTTCATCAGAGAGAGAAGACTACATAGGGCGAAGTGTGTTAATTTAATGTAAATACTCGGGGTAGAACGGTAACTAGAGTACATCTGTTGTTTAGATAAAATAGACGAGCTATGCTCGTTTATTTTCATCTACATGCAGAGACTCGCTTTTCTAATGATTCAGCTCATGAAGCCTTTTTTAAGAGTGCATTGTAGAGTCACGGATATATTTAGCTAAATGCATTTTTTATTTGTGTAATTAGTGGATTGACTTCAATACAAAAGTTGACAATAAAAAAGAACTTGTGACTAAACAAGTTGTATGCATAGTTTTTGCTGGTTTACACATTTGCCTTACAAGTGAAAGGTCCCTAGTTCAATTCCAGGTGGGGACACAAGCCCCTCTCACCATGGAGGGTTGTGTCAGGAAGGGCATCTGTCATAAAACCTCTGCCAACTTACCAATGCAGATAAATCTGCTGTAGCAACCCACGGAGAAAATACAAGGAAGCAGCCAAAGGTACAGTTATGGGGTATTCTTAATGCTAATACTTACAATGAGCCTTAGAAAACCACAGTTTTACACATAGTGGGGAATCAGAATTTTAACCATTGGATGATGTTATTTAATTCAACTCTGAGCAGTTTGTTGCAACACAAAAACTCTTACCAGGCTGCAATTGTTTTGTTAACTTTGCCTATTAGTTAATTGAAAAATCAGCTCTTTGCGTGTGTGTGCACGTGCCAATAGTTTCCCATTTCATTATGCTGCAGTGTTTGTGGCCGGTTGCCCATAACAGTTCATTGCTCCATATTTGGGTACCCTCTCTGTTGGCATCAATTTTCGATCTTGTTTATGTGTCGCAGGTTACTACAGCCGTCACTGATATAAAGTCTGCATTAAATATATACAAGGGTGGTTTTGCTCTGCCCTTTTATTATCTTAAATAACTTTCTCTTTTATATTTAATCTTAACACCAATTTTCTAATAAACAGGATTGAGATTAATTATTGGTATCCATAGTACTCGCAATTAATATGTGCAATGTTTCCTTTTTGGTTGCCTAGTAGGTCTCAGCTGCTGTTATGTTACACACCCTAATAATGCTGTAATCTATTCTCTTATGCTTCTTATGCTACTTGTCACAGTGTCACCCAGGATTTCCATGCTTACATTCAGGTTCAGCATTATTTACTGCTTTGTGTTTGCTGTTGCACAGCCTCTTTAAAATGCAACAATGACTCACTTTTTCCAAGAGCTTGTTTAAAGGATGAGTTCACCCAAAATCACACAGATTTTTTTTCAAATTAAAATTAACAGCTGCAGTATAAGTGTCACTTTGACATCATTGCTTGAATATTTTGGTGTTATTTTCAATGATATGAAACAACAAACAAAATATAATAAAGCATTACTTTAAAAGTTGCTTCTTTCAGATTGGCTGGGAAGTGTCCTGTAAAGTCAATACTAATTAAAGGTAAGATCCTGCAGATTCAGTATTCAGTTGGTACCCTTCTAGTCCAGTTTTGTAATGTTACCTTGTCTGAACTCAGTACAGAGCAGACTTGAAATTTGTCTGCAGCCTAAGCATACATACTGGATAACGAAATTAATGTTTTGCTTTAAATGGATCGGTATTCTTTATGAAATCAGCAACTGCTTCCTGGATCCAAATCAGGATCTAAATCGACCCCTAAAAGTGAATCACCCCTAATTTGGGCCAAGCAGCACATCTGGTAATGTGTTCATTAAAATTCATCCAAAACGTTCTGAGTAACCCAGACCAAACTCATCATTTAACCTCTCTGGCAGAGCTAAAGACCCTCTCTGTAACTGACCCTTTAAAATCCACTGGCTGTCTTAGTTATCTGCAACACATGAATATTGCTGGTAATGAGGCATGGTTTGCATGATCTGCATAGCCCATTACTCATATTTAAATGTAATAAATCAAGAGATCACGTATTTACAGTCAAGTCAATACTGTGATTGATAGTCTAATTATACACAACTGGCCTTTCTTTGATCACTTGATGTCAAACCATAGTGCCACCACAGATTCAATATTAAATCAATGGAGGGGCATAACAAGGCGAACAGAGGAAGGAATCAAAAATATGGCAGTGGCTGTGAATAACTAGCGGTATTCACATGAACCTTTCTGTCATTCACCTCGTGCTAAAAAAAAAAACCCAACAAAAAACTGTTTATCTACCCAAAGACTTGCTGCTTGCTACCAGATCAGGTAGGCAATTGCTTGGGGCCCCAGGCCAGTGGGAGGCCCCAAAGAGGTGACAAACTTTACAGCAATGGCAATGTGCAAAGTTTGCAGATACAGTCAGAAAGACCTGACCTCCTAAGGGGTCTCATCCGACTGTTCACTCAGTTGGAAGTGGCATTTATGATTCTGTTGAAAGAAACCTAATGACAACAACAACGTACACTCAGTGAAAATGGAGCCTAGTGTGTCCAGCATTGTGTGTGAATGGCCAGGAGTGACACCGGCAGTACACTTGTCAGTTTAACAAAAAGGCTGTAAGAATGTTAAAGCTTTTGGCTCCAGTATTAAAACTTCATAACCATTCAGCTGGTCTGAGCATTGTTACATAAATAAACACGGTCTTTACCAATTTTAATGTTTTACCTGTTGTTTCATAGGACACCAGCGATGGAGTGTTTTGGAGAGGAAAATGTGCTCATTTGGACAAATTTGGACTTTTTTGTAGTTAACTGATAAAAGCTGTGTCTGACTGTCAAGCTCTGAACTTTAGATGCAAAATAAAAATTGTAGAAGGGTACTCTATGTTACTCAAGTATATTAGTGTAAATGATTGTGGTATATGTGCAATGGTTGTGTCTATTTTATTCAATTTTCAATATCTGTAGTGTAGGCCTATTGGTTTTATGATCCTGGAAACTTTATATTTTGCTATGTAAAAGCTTAAATAGCCAGCGCAAGCTCAAGTACACAAGTTTAATCTTCTGTATACATAGTTCCCACAGACATGCTTTGTGGTCATGTGACCTCCTTAAGGATGCCATCTTTGTTGGCAAGCTGTGCTTGTTTACACACACTGCTGTTTATCTCCCCCGTGAATTTTAAACTGTTTTGATGTCAGATTCGACTTGTGATGAAAATCATGGAGAGGCAAAAAGAGAGACTATGTAGAAACATTAAGTATAAAGGATAGAAAGAGATACGATGAGAAAATCGGTGTAATAGGTGTGGATCCATACTCGTTAGCAAAGGAAAAGCTGAACCATGAAGTTTCAGCATTGCCACCAATTCAATACTATAACCCCCATTCCACTGGAGCCGTAATAGCGCAGATTATGGTGATCCGTGCCGATTTAGCGCTCCCGATCAAAATGGCTTAAAACGGCTGAAAATTGGGTTCCTGACGGTCTGTTGCCCTTATATTCCCGCCAAAAGGCCGGCATTCACCTTGTGACCCCGGCGCATTGCCATGGCGTTCAGGATCCACTCATGATGTATGCCCGGTTGTGCCGCTTGCACTGCCATGTTCAACCAATTACCCGCTGCCGAAAGACGTTTTATTGGTGGTGAGCTGACACTGAACTGCCGTTTATCTCGCGCAATTCCCATTGCATTCCCGGCATAGTTCCGGTATTGCTGATAATAGCCGGTCAAAACGGCACTGATCGGCACCAGTGGAACGGATAGCTAAGACGTGTACCATTATCTTGTATTGGCACGTCACCGGAGGTGTACATCATTTGTTAATGGTTGGGTTGGCGACGTTTCCTCAAGTGTCCTGAATGCACAGCTGCCTGCAGCTTGCCTACAGCAATGGCGGCCACTGGTATGTCGCGACATGTCTGTGGGAACTCTGTATTGGAAGGACTGCACTGTCATAACAACATGATGGAAAAATATGGTAGGAGGAGCCCCGCCCGAGGCCCCAACAGACTGTAGAATCGCCACTGGTTACCCAGGATGTTTTTCTGTTTCTTTCCATTGACTCAGTCGTTGTTTTACCTACAGAAAAGGATGAAGCCTTCATGATTTCGCCCCTGTTCAGCAGACTCTGAACATGGAGTGCTGCTTATGAATCACACAGGTGCAAACCTCTTCAACAGAACCATGAAGGACCTCTTGTGAGAAAATAAAGTAAAGACAGCTGTTACGCACACCCAGAGTATTTAATTCAGGACAACTTCTCGACTTCTGCCACTGCGAAAACAGTGAATCAGTGCGTTGTTGCAGTCACTAAAAGCATCCCTTGTGTTTTTATTTACAAAAATTACTCACGCGGGTCCAACAACAACCGTTTCCACTTGTTTGAGTGCGCATCAGACTTTTGTACTGCCTGCTGCTCGTCTTATTGTTCCCTGAGTTTAAACCCCAGTCATTTTCACTGCATTGTCCTCACTGCGTGAGCAACATCTACCTGGGTGGCCAACAATACACCTGCGTGTCTCGGCAGGCAGTTCGTTAAGGCATTTCCAAAGCGTGTAACGGAGCTACACGTGGAACGGCGACGGCACAACACACACACACACACACACTCACACTCACACTACCGGCTGGAAGTCCGCTCTGTTGAGACTCTGCTGCTGTGTGTGAAGAGGCGAGGTGAGGTCAGACTGCAGTGGGTGCTGTCGGTTGAACTTGTGAGGAGAGCACAGAAAGGGGTGGGGGGGGGGGGGGGGGGGTGGGGGCGGCCCCCCCCCCCGGGGGG
>VUQH01043817.1:0-12782 GCA_015106775.1 Etroplus canarensis | reverse complement strand
AACACAGAAACAGTATGCAGTTTTGGACTTTGGACTTCTACAAGCCAGGAGAGCTATTGCACTATGCTGGAAGAGTATGGATGCTCCTACAATGAAGATGTGGATGAAGGAACTTTCTGAATGTATTGGACTGGAAAGACTAATATACATTGCCAAGGGCAAACGAAGAGACTTTGACAAACTCTGGGAACCATATATGAATATGATGACAAATGAAAGTGTTAGATTTTTATGAAATGATTTATGAACGCTGTAAAATGTAGTCCCCATTTTCTTCCCCCCTCACTCCTTTTTTTAAAATGTTTTATTTTATTTATTTTAAAATAACTTTCCTTCTTAATGTGTCAATTAATCCAATTTAATTACATTTATTTGAATTGAAAAATGATGCAAGGGTATGTAGTTTGTGTGTGTAATGTGTATATGTTATGTGTTTGTGAAAAAATTTTGAAAAAGACAATAAACATATTGGCAAAAAAAAACCCATACAGTTACCGCATAATGGCGTATGTGCTGCGTTTAAGGGAAGAGGTATAAATGGGCTTCAAGTGTTGGCGTACACTTGTCATGGTGTGACCGGGCCCTCAGAGAGATACCAAAACTTTAGGAGCGGCCAAAACAACAATCTGGAACATTCTTATAAAGAAGGTATGCACTGGCCAGCTCAGTAACACCAAAAGGCCTGGAAGACAACAGAAGACATCTAAAGTGGCTAATCGCAGGATTTTTTACCTTGATTAAAAAAATCCTTCGCAACATCCAGCTGAGTCAAGAACACTCTCAAGGAGGTAGGTGTATCATTGTCAGAGTCTACAGTCAAGAGATGCCTTCATTAATGCAAACAGAGAGGGTTTGCAACAAGGTGCAATCCAGTGGCTACATTCAAGAACAGGAAGGTCAGAGTAGACTTTGCCAGAAAACATCTAGGAGCCAGTCCAGCTCCGGAAAAAGTTGTTTGTACAGATTAAGTCAAGATGAATTTGTAGCAAAATGATGGAAAGAGAAATATATGGAAATGGAAGGGCTCATGATCCAAGCCATTCCACATCATCTATCAAACATTATGGAGATATGTTGTGGCATGGGCATGCATGGCATGGCATGGCATGCCACTAGTGCTTACTGATGGTGTGACTGCTGACAGAAGTCAGAATAAGTCCTGAAGTGTACAGGGCTATACTCTCTGCTCTGATTCAGCCAAATACTGCCAAACTGATCAGACAGTGCTTCACAGTGCAAACAGATAATGACTCAAAGCATACTGTAAAATCATTGCAAGAGAGAAATGGCATATTCTTCAATGACCAAGTGTGGTGGTCCTCTGCCTTTGGGAGGGCTTGCTGTATTTTTTCTCTGTGTCTTTTGGGTCTTGCAAGTTCCTGGTGAGCGGGGATCGTTACTGCAACTGGGAGCACCTGGCCAGGCTCCCTGGAGCACTTAAAAGCTGGTTGTCATGCCACGGCTGGGCCTCTTCCCTCAGCACCATGTGTTTTGTGTGGTTACTGGTTTCTGTTTAATTTGGGTTTTGCTTTATTTTGGTTAATAAAATTGGTTTAATCTTGGTTTAAGTGGTGTCTCTCCAATCATTTATCATGGCTCTTGATAAATTTGGGGGCTCGTCCGGGATTTGAACCCGGGAACCGATCTCCCCCTGACAGAGCAGCATTTCAGTTACTGAAGACAGAACTGAAGGCAGACAGACCCACAGACGAGCAGCAACTGAAGACAGCTGCATTAAAGGCCTGTCGACTACAATGGATTTTTAATCCACATTTCATCCAAAAGCAATCCTTATATTTAAAATGATGTTGGTTTGTCCAACTGTGTAGTTCCTAATCTGTTAATGCAGTTCTTTTGTTAAACCCTTGAAATAAAGTCAAAAGTCTGTACTTCACTCCCACATGAAGACCCATGAAGACAGTAAAATAATGAATATGAACAATTACCTTCATGGGGACACTTGAATGACAGAGAATGTAAAGATTTTGTAAATTAGAAAAACCTCTTTAGAAGGCTGTCAGATTATGATGACCCATGAAGTCCCTGAAGCAAACAAATACCAAGACATTTTGAAATGAATTTTTCACAGATTCAGCTTTACTCTCAAATTTTTGGTCTCATATTTTCCTATGTAAAGAAAAATATCTATACTGTATTTTCATTTTTTAGTTATCTTTGTGGTCTGGATCCTACTGTATGCTGCGAGGATCACAGGACTACAAAGTTTGGGGTAACTCTCGGTCACTTTCCAACCACCTTGCTTAATTTTTCTTATCATTATCACTGAACGGAACATGACAAACACAACGAAGAAACTCCACAGAATGTTGGTTTTGAGATTCACGTCCCACTTCTTTATTTCCCTGCCTTGTTTAATTTGTTCCCTGGACGTGTTTTCATATCTGAAAGCGGCGGTCTGAGTCGCCTCACATTGTTCTGTCGCCTCTGAAAGCTGAGCTGTGATCAAATTCCTCATTGAGATGCAGATGAAGGGCCGACCTGCCTCAGCCTCAGCTCGTGGCTTTGGAGGCGGCCGCCAGGGGTTGTTTTTGTTTCTCCCCTCCGTGATTTCAGCTCGTCGTGTGGAGCAGAGACTAACAGGATCTCCTCCTCCTTTCCACACGCAGCCGCACAGCCACTCCACCTCCCAGTAACCTTATTGTGCTGCGAAAACCAGTGTTAAACCTCAACGCTCAATGGAAGCGACAATGACGCTGTGAAGGCAGAAGCTCACAATGCAGGTACAGAAAGTTCCCACGCTGATATAAGCATTCAAATAAAACCATTCAAAATGACTCCGTCTCCATTGTGCCCATTTATCTCTCAGCTCTTCATTTTGGAAATGCTGTTAAGCCTCTGAGGCGCTCCATTTGCAGGTTGTCTGTCTGTCCGTCACAAACCTTGTTACCACCTCAGGAGCTGACTTGTCTCCTGGATCTTTTCCAGGCGTTGTGTGGTGTTTAGAACATCTGATAACAAACATTTACGTCATTGTGAGATCAAAGGTCAAGCTGAGCCAGGGTCAGATGTGAGGCGGAGGGAAGCAGCCCAGTTCCAGGCATTTCATTTCACTAATGTGGACGTGCGGCTCTGAAAAAGGTATAGGTAGTAAAAAAATGTAGTCCTCACGTCACAGCTATGTGCTGTCTGCCATATGAACTCAGACACATGCAGCTTTCACTGGTGTGTCCCTGTAATGTAGTGGTTTACACATTCACCTTAGAAGCAAAACGTCCCCGGTTCGATTCCAGCTCCTCTCACCATGGAGGGTTGTGTCAGAAAGGGCATCTGGTGTAAAGCTTCTGCCAAATTACTGCTGTCAACTGATCAGCTGAAAGCACGCATATATGCAGCTTTCACTGGGTGTATTACAGCCAAGACATTCTAAATCTGTAAATTAACAAATTCACTTTTTTCCCCACAATTTCCTTTTGTTGCATTTTGAATAATGTTACAACTTTTTTTGGCAAATAGGGTTAGTAAAAAAAGGGAGCGAATAAAAGGTGCCTTTTCATGCCTGTTTGTCCAACAGTTCCCTTACTGGGAGAAAGGACAAAAGTGACAGGTATCTACAACTTTTCAGGGAGTGAAATACTCGAAAAAAATGTGTCTACTAAAAGGAGTTCTTCCTTCCCACAGTCGCCAAGCGCTTGCTCATAGGTGATCGTCTGATTGTTGGGCTTCTCTCTCTTGCCTTATAGTTTGAAGTACCTTGAGGTGACTTTTGTTGTGAATTGGAGCTATATAAATAACATTTGATTGAACTGAGCATTTGTTACACCCACAAATGTCACTGTCACCTTCAGTTTGTGATCTTTGCGCTGCTATGTGGGCATGTGTGAGGTTTAGCGTTATGTTAACAGGCTGTTATGTAATAATGCACCTATTGCAGTGGAAAATGAAAATATTGTAATCAGCAGTGTAACAAATGAACTAATTCAGTTATACATTATTTAAAAAATACAGTGAGAAATGTGGAATGCATTAACCATGAATCAATGAGAACAAACTTCAAAACAATACTCCTCAAAGAAAGGCTTGAACACTTTTGTATATTTAATTTTTCCACAGGACAGAACAGAAAAGATTCAAGGAATCTAAACATATTTCTGTACGTCAAAGGTCAAAGGTTGCCCCTTCCTGAGCCTGGTTCTTCTGGAGGTCTCCTCCGGCTAAAGAGCCTTGAGATGACTTTTGCTGTGGATTGGTACAGTACTTTATAATAAAACTGAACTGAATTTAATCTTCATTAAGTACTACATTGTTACACTCATAAATGTCACTGTGCAAAAAGGAAGATTTATATTTACCATCAGCTTCTCTTGGCTCACAGGCACATTGTGATGGACCATCACATCGTCGTAAAGTGTAGAGTGGATGGACAAATCAATATTTCTGGTCTCTTTTGGGGAAATGGAGACTGTGAGCTCCAGACTGAAGAAGAAAATGGCAGATTGTTATCAGAAACAAGTTCCAAAGCCATGCTCTGTCATCGTGCGGGGTTAACTGAGTGAAGCATCCACTCACTCAGCTGCCCAGTAAAGCCGCACTTGCCCACTGTTAGTCAGCCAGTAGTTCCACCTGAGCAGAAAGGGGTTCAGTGCCTTGCTCAAGGACACTGATTGCTGATTGAGTAAGCAGGGGAGCTTGGCAAACAACATATTTCCAGCAGTTCTCTGGTTGTGAGGCTGCTACTCTCTGGTTATAATGCTGTGTTCTTGCAATGTTGAATTAAACTGTTAATATGAAGGGCGAGCATTTCATCAGTGCAAAAGATACAAGTAGCAAGCACGGCAAGCTAGTGACATCTAAATTAACTAAGCACAGAAAGAATAAAATACGTGCTCACAAAGAGTAAAATGCAGTATAGCAATATAGAAGAGGTGTTTATATAAAATATTATGTATACAACAACTGAACATTTGCATAAAAATGCTGCAGTCTATATAAATATAAGTATTTAAGAACTTATAGGCTTATATATGTTACTAGTTCATTTATAATACAAATGAGGTGTTTAACAATTATTACACTTATATACATTATTTTTCTACTTATAAATATAAATAATATGTAGAAAGTATTTAAGAATTGTTAAATATGTGTACATTGCAGTGCAAACACAGAAGACATCAGTGGGAGATCATAAAATTAAAATTAGCTGCAGCATTGTCTTTGTTGCAAGTTGCTGGTGCTGGATGTGAGAGGGTGTATGTTTGTGGGTGGTGGGGGGAGCTACCAAGGGATGAGAGTTGAGCCTCCTGACAGCCTGGTGGATGAAGTCTGGTGGAGGAGGCACAACGGTGGTGGTTCCTTTTCTCCACGAGGGCAGGAGACTAAGGAGGCTGTGTGAGGGGTGGGTGGAGTCGCCCGACTGCCGATTGCTTTGCGGGCTAGTCAGGTGGGAGGCATCGGAGACCTTTCCGGCTGCATTGACTTTTGCGGTTGGAGGCGGCGGAGCATCCAAACTACACAGCGACGCAGCTGATCAAGATGCTTTCAGTGATGCCTTGGTAGAAGGGGCACATGATGGGTTCTTCAGCTGTTCCTCTAGGAGAGACCTTCTCTGATATGCTCACCTTTCTCCACAACAGAACTGCTGATAGTCAGCAGGGAGGTGTGCACTCTCCAGAAGTCAACGACAATCTGTTCGGTTTTCTCCACATCATCTCACTCCTGTAGTTTGTCTCATCATTCTTGGTGATGCAGCCCACCACCGCTGTGTCATCCACAAACTTGATGAAGAGGTCGGTGTTGTAGTTTGGTCTGCAGTCGTGGGTCAGCAGGGTTGAAGAGCAGGAGGACTGAGCACACATCCTTGGGGAGGCCTCAGCGCTCAGCGTGATGGTGCTCGAACTGCTTGTGGTCTTCCTGTAAGAAAGTCAAGCAGCCATTTAAAACTATTCAGAGCTGCCCAAACACCACTGTGCCTGGCGATATCTCAGTCCATGCAACTCTTCATTTTGGAAGTATTCTGAGCTCAGTAAGCAACTAGTCTGTAACTGGCTAGTCTGAAAACCATGAATCACCAAGGCAAGCGCGAGTGCTGCATTCCTGTTTGTCAGTAAACACTGATCAGTGTGACACCCAATGAAAGGGCTGCAGTGGCTTATCTGATAGATCCTTGATGGTGATAGGGTGACCAGGTCCCTACAAACCAAAAGTGGAACAAAGAGATTATTCATGTGAGACAGCAGGTAATGTATAGCTCACGTATCTACATTCCTACAGTAGCCTGCACTCTTTTTAAGGCAACGGTTCAGTCTAAAAAAAGAACAAAGACACTGCAAACATCTTGATGTTCAGTACACTTTGCCTGGAGGTTTATTGTCGTGGCTTAAAAATAGCTCCAAAATAAAAGTTGAACCAACGTTGCAAAGTTTCGTACACATGCGATGGACATAGCTTTTAGACGTTGCCTCCGTGATTTTGTTAGGCTTTCTTGCAAGAGAAAGTTTGTGTTCAAGAATTGCTTAGAATAATGCCAAATAAAGAAAACTTTCTTAGTAGAAAAGAAGAAGTAAAGGCACGTGCCAGGGAGGTGTCAAACCTCCACCTCCGACACATCACCAGTCCTACTGAGCCGTCTCGTTGCGCGGTAGCCTCCCCAGACTCACAATGCTGAGAACAGGGACCGTTGTGTTGTCTACCATGCACGTGTCATGGTCTTGTGTTCAGTTGTATGGTTTTGCATGTTTTTGAAGTCTTAGTAGTTATCCTGATTGCTTCCTTGGTTTATTTCTGTACTTCAATTTGCCTGTGATCCCCTTGTCCGTGTATTCCTGTCTCCTGTCACGTTTGTGCTTATGTCTGGTTTTCTGTTTCCTGTTTTACGTTGGAGGCGGTTCCGTCCTGTGCTTTGTGTTCAGTTTACTTCCTGACCCTGATTGCTGCCACCTGTGCTCCTCTCCCTCCTGTTTCTCGTTTGCTCGTCAGTCTGAGTGTTTGGTCTCTGTATTCAGTTCTTTGTCGCGTCGTCAGTCTTTCTTCCCCAGTGTGTGAGTCTCTGTTCCTCGTGTTTTAGATAACTATCTTGGACTTTGTAACACAGTTAACGTTTGGCTTAATGAAGCCCTTTGAGTTTAACCTGCCTGCCTCAGAGTCCTGCATTTTGGGTCCTCCCTGCACTCTCACCTGCACAAAGCCTGACAGCAATAAACACACTGGATTTTAGATGTGCATAACCACAAATCAGTTAAAAGTGTTTTTTAAAAGAAAGACAGGATGCTGTAGTCTGCAGTCTGTATGTGGAGAAATCATCGTGCGGATGTCTACTCAAACCAGACTAGTCGTGGTTTTTAAAAAAGAAGAGATGGAGAACGGTGCTTTTAATTCCTTTATTGCAATAACATGGTCTATATTTCTTACTCTGTACTAGAAGGTTTGACCCGACCTCTTTTCTACGTTGAAATGTCAACATCTGACTGTCTGCAGCTCAGTTTTTTATAGTCTTACCGTGACCAGTATTGACCCAGAAGGCGACGGCGTGGTTTCAACCAGGTAATGAAATCATCTTACTGACATTGTTTTTTTTCTGTGGATGCAAAGCACAGATCTGATTCCTATGTTGCCACAGTGTTGTACTCAGTAATGTGCTTCATCATGAAAAATGCAGAGGATGTAGCTTATCAATAAACTCATTTGCTCCCAGAGGACTGCTGCTCACTGTGTATAGTCTCCTCTGTAAACCCTAGAGGTGGCTCTGCTGGAAAACAGTTTCTGAAATGCTCAGACCGGCCAGTCTGGCACCAACAACCACACCACGTTCAAAGCCACTTAAACCACCTTCTTCTCCACCCTGATGTTTGCTTTTGTCAGGGTTGAAGTTTAAAAGGTTAAATAAAAAGTGCAAATAGGTTCACAGTCTATAGGCTGGGAGGGGCACTTCTTCACGGCAGAAAGATCTTCCAAGCTTAGAGTGATCCAGGTTTGCCAGCCAGACTCCTCACATGCCACACCCACTGAGGCGACAGTGTTAGTTTGCATAGCCACGCCCACGCCTGGCAGAAGAGAGACAGGTAGAGCCAGAGGGGGTGAGAGAGACTGCGGCAGGTCTGAACCATGGACGGCAGGGGACCATGACAGCTTAGAATTTCAGGAGGTCGTCTTGCTCATGTCTGCATGCTTAAATGCACTGAGTTGCTGCCGTGTGATTGGCTGATTAGATGTTTACATTAATGAGCAGTTGAAAAGGAATACCTAATGCAGCGGTGGGTCAATGTACAAGAAGAATGTGAGAACTGACCCCTGAGGAACACCATATTCACCAGATACAAATAAAGATACTGTTTAGAGACTGAAGCCTTAAGAAGGCTGTAGCAGGTACGATTATAAGACAGAGATGGTGCTAAATTTAAAAAAATTACTTTTGTTTTTTGGACCAAATGAGTATTTCTGACTGTAAATAATAATGTGTCTGTAGTCTCTACCCAGCTTTAAACATGTTGCTGCCTGACACATTCACATTTTCCTCAGCTGGGGGACAAATCTGAATAATTTTCAGTGCACATTTTCGATTCGGCTGACTTTCCAGTCTTATCTTTGCTGATGCATCTCTTTCTTATTTGCATGGGGGGCGATTTAATTACAGGATTCACCATGTGTGAAGCAAATAAACCAGCACAATGCCCTGACTGACAGTGTACGGCAGCGGATAGCTCTCGGATGTCTGCGGGTGACATTAACATGCATGGTTGAAATAATTGGACAGTGAATTAACCTTTGCAAGTACACCGCTCACCGTAGCGCAAACTGATCACAAGCAAAAGAACGCAGCAGAAGAATACTAAATTAAGTGCATGAAGAAAGTTATGAGTGAATTTGCATGGCTGATGTGCCGAGGCAAAAACAGTTATCACTTTGGAATAAAAGAAGAAAGAGCACCGAGAGTTAACAGAGTCACAAAGCCCAACTTCTTTAGAAATGTGAATCTTTGTTTTTGTCACGCATTGACCCTTTATCGCGTCATGTGTTCTGAAATTACTGTTTGACTGATGTGGGCTTCTAAAAGCCAAGACTGATAAAGGGCATGTCAGTGACTTATAATACATAATCTCCTGTATAATTGAGGCTTCTGAGGAGCTTTGTGATTACAGTTCATCACAGCATGTTCGTCCATTTAACGCTTAACAGTTCTTAGATAATTTCGCATAATCAAAATAATTCAAATGAAAATTACTTCATTATTGGACAACTTTCCCCGTGTTTTATTTCAGTCAGATTTTTGGGGTGACCATATGTAGACAGTAGGGTGCAGCACTACAGTGGATATGGAACGTGAACACACACCTGTAAAAATACCAGGTTTTTCTGATGTAAAAAATACGAGACCACAATAAATCATCTCAAAACTTCTTCCAGCTTTAATGTGACCTATGACCTGTACAACTCAACTGAAAAAGAAGCAAATCTGTTAGGGGAAAATAAGCTGATTGCATGAGTGTGCACACCCTAAAGCTAATTTTATGTGTTTAAACAGGAAGTGAACTCTTGAGATTAAGAATCTCTTTTGTGAGACAACATTATCATAGCATGTTTTTCAATGGCAGGAAAATCTTGAGCTCTTTTAGAGAACCTGTGCAAACAGGGGGCGATCATGCAAGCTCTGCACAGATGAGCACTAGCTGGGTTTAGAACCCAGGACCCTCATGCTGTAGGGTAACAGTGCTAACCACTAAGCCACTCTGCTGCTGGATGTAGGTAAGACTTTGCTGAAGCACCTTTTGCTTTAAATACAGTGTTCTCTTTGGGTACACACCTGCCATCAGATAAAGTGACTCTTATTGACCCCAAATATACTTCAGCTGCCATAGTAGGATTTTTCTATTGATCAGTGTCATCCTACAACAACAGCCACGGTTCACAGAGAACTGAAAGCATCAGAGCTATCTTTTTACCTCCATCAACTCAAAAACTTCTGAACAGATTTGGCTCAATTTTGTTTCTATGGATTTGGCTTCATAAATGGAAGAAGTTATTGAATTTTGGGAAGAATCCAGTGATGGGATCACCGCCATCAGACTCCAGGGTGAACAGTCTCTGGCCCCTAAGCGGGGTGCCACAGCGTCTGCGTGCGCTTGGCGGAGGTCTGTGCTCTCTGAGTGCTCAAAGGTATCAGTCGGGAGAACGGTACAAAAATTCCCACGGCATGGAGGACGGATTTAGTAGCCGGAGAGTTCTGGGGGGAGCCCAAGACCCTGTCCTGGACCCATATGTGGAAGTAGACCAGAGGCCGTAAGGATGTCGCCCCCCAAGCCTTGCCGAGGTGCTCTTGAGCAAGGCACAAAACCCCCACATTGCTCCCTGGAGCCTGAAATGGCAGCCTTGTATGCCGACCTCCCTCACTGCATGTGTAGGAGTGTTGGCAATTGTAATTTGCCCCCCTGGGGATTAATAAAGTACAGTAACATTTTAAAAAAAGATGGTAATCAAAAAGTGGATCTGGACGTCCCTCCAAAACTGATGAGAAGATGAGAAAAAACCTGGTCAGGGAGGCTGTCAAGAGGCCTGCAGCATCACTGAAGGAGCTGCAGGAATTTCTGACAAGTACTGCCTGTGTTGTACATGTGACAACAGTCTCCTGTATCCACTATTTGTCTGGACTACAGGATAGGGTTACAAAGAAAAATATCCAGGCCTGGCTAAACTTCACAAAAATACACCAGGTTTCCCAAAAGCATATGGGAAACTATGCTATGGTGGCTCAGTGGATAGTGCTGTTACCTAACAGCAAGAGGGTCGTGGGTTCAAACCCAGGCAGTGCCCTTATGTGTGGAGTTTACATGTTTACACAGGGTTTCTCCTGCCATTAAAAAACATGCCAGGGTAATGCTGCCCGTCAGCCCAGGACACTCTTGCAAAAGAGGTTCTTAATCTCAAGAGTCCACTTCCTGGCTAAATAAATGGTCTGCTCAAACCAAAGGTGAGTTTTTTTTGGCCACAATTCCAAAATTAACGTTTGGTGCAAAAACATCATCATCAGAAGAACACCACGCCCATGGTGAAACATGGTGGTGGCAGCATCATGTTGTTTTTATTCCGCTGGAACTGCTGGAACTCTTTCAGCACCAAAATGACCTCAAACATGCATCCAAATCAGCAAAAGAATGGCTTTTTTTTCCAGAAGAATATGAAAGTTTTGGAATGACCTAGCCAGAGCACAGAGCTAAATCCCGCTGAAAATCTGTAAACTGTAAACAAGCGATGCCCTCACAATCTGACAGATTTGGAGCATTTTGCAAAAAAAGGGTGGACAAATATGATCAAGTCAAGATGTGCCGTGCTGATAGACTCCTACCCAAAAAGACTGAGTGCTGTTAATAAACCAAATTCTTCAACAAAGTATTAGTTTTATACAACCAGCTTATTGTACTTTTAATTTTTAACGGATTTGTTTCTTTTTCAGTTGAGTATGTTTATGCTTAGTTATGTTTATTGAACGGGTGCCTGTAATGAGAGTAATTTCCCTTTAATAAAGTATTCTGATTCTGATTAAGGCCTCACTGACGGCTCGTCAGGCAGCATCTCTGGCTCCTCCCACCACAGCACTGGAATGTGCTGTCACGCCTGTTCCTATTAAGGATTCGTTATGAATGTTAGGGGATAGGTCCCTGGTTCGATTCCAGGTGGGGACACAAGCCCCCCTCACCATGGAGGGTTGCATCGGGAAGGGCATCTGGCGTAAAACCTCTACCAAATTACCAATGTGGCTGATTGACCTGCGGTGACGACCTCTTGCGGAGAATACAGAGGGAATAGCAACCAAGAAAAATTATAACTACACTTACAAGTAGACATGTTGGCCTCAACATAGTTAAAGTTGTGAACTTCAGTATGATTGGCTTATGCATTTTCCAGTGTGGCTGTTGATTTGTTCTTTGGCGGCAGGTGGAGGACAACAACCATATTTGGAATTATTGAACTCACTCACAGATGTTTTGGATTCACTGAGTGCCATTAGCGTGTGGGGAGGCCTACAGTAAGCCACCGACACGTTGCCTTTTGATAACGTGGAATTGTAACCTCTGCAGTATTATTTTATTTAACACTGTATGTTTATTAGCTCATAGTGGCACATATGGATGAATGAAGAATGGTTCATTCTCATGAGCAACGGTTAGTCCATCGACAGCACTTTGTGACATCCTTTTCTTGGAATGGAAGATGATCTGAAAAGTGAACATATGCCCTCTTTTGAAGATGAGAAGCCGTTTTGTAGCACATGCACGCTATTGGACTAGCACAATGGAGAGCCCTCAGGGCTGATCACTCCTTCAGCACTGCAAAGGAACAAGGTTGATGTTACAGTCTGTTTAAGCCACCATGTTGGCCTTAAGCTGTTTCACAACAGATACAGTGAGCAGGGAGTCATACAGATGTTTAAATGACCACACTGCTGTGATTTTAAAAATATCAGGACACATTAACTGCATATTTAAAACACTCTACAGCATTAATGATTGAAAAGCATTGAGAGTGTTGATGGAGAAGTATAGAGAAGGTCAGAAGGAGTTGCACTGTGTCTTTGTGGATCTAGAGAAAGCATATGATAAGGTGCCAAGAGAGGAAGTGTGGAATTGTATGAGGAAGTCAGGAGTGGCAGAGAAGTATGTGAAGGTGGTGCAGGACATGTATGAGGACAGCGAGACAGTGGTGAGGTGTGCAGTAGGAGTGACAGATGGGTTGAAGGTGGGGGTGGGATTACATCAGGGATCAGCTCTGAGCCCCTTCTTGTTTGCAGTGGTGATGGACAGATTGACAGATGAGGTCAGGCAGGAGTCTCC
>VUQH01043816.1:0-11861 GCA_015106775.1 Etroplus canarensis | reverse complement strand
CAAAAAGGCTTTATTTGCCACTCACCACAGGGGAAATACAAAGTCCAAGAATGAAAATCCACACAGGAAGAAAACTGGAGCAAAACCCTCTTCCACACACAGAATCCACATAACATCGACGAGGACGCGACATAGGACTAAAGACACACAGAGAATAAATACACAAAGACTGACGAGCAAACGACGGACAGGAGGGAGAAGAACACAGGTGGCAACAATCAAGGGCAGGAAGTAAAACTCAATACAAAGCACAAGACAAAACAGGTTTCAAAATAAAACAGGAACAGAAAGCTAGACGTGAGCACAAACTAGACAATAGACAAGAATCACAGCAAGGAAATCACTGGAGAACTAAAAGCAATAAAGGAAGGCTCAAAGAGTAGAAATGCAATAATAAACAGAACTAAGACAAAACTCCAATAACCATAAATAAACCAGGGAAACATTAGGAAACTCAAAAACCAAGGAAATGCTTAAGAAATACAAAACTAAACAACCAAAATGCAGGACCATGACAGTAAGTGGTACTAACAGAAACAGCTGGAGGAACATGTTGCAACTAATTAAGTTAATTAGCAACAGGCCAATAATCTGATTTGGTATTAAAAAAGAGCACCTTACAGAGGCAGAGTCTCTCAGAAATAAACTTGGGCAGAGGTTCAGCACTCTACTAGAAACTGAATTTACAAATTGAGGAGCAATTTCAGAATAATGTTCCTCCACATAAAATAGCTAAGACTTTGAATATTCCATCATCTACATTACATAAAGATTCAGAATATCTGAAGACATCAAGGCTGAAAACAATATTGGCTGCTGGTGATCTTTGGGCCCTCACACAGCGCTGCATCGCAAACAGGCATGATTCTATCATGGAAGTCACTGCATGAGCTAAAGAACATATTAAGAAATTGTTGTCTATGAACACAATTCGCCTTACCATCCACAAATGAATCTCTTAGAATCTGCTGGAGCCATTCTCCCAGTTTGTGGGGTCACTACCCCAAGTGTTCCTTCACCTTACACATCGTTTCAAGCTCTTCTGTCAGCCTTTGGTATTTTCTTGAGCTTCTCATGTACTTCTTCATGATACTGTCATCACTTGGTATTGTTGCATCTATCGCTGCGGTGTTCTTCCTCCACACCTACTATGTCCAGTCAGTTAGCCATCATCAGTTTGTCTGTCTGTACCTGGAAGTTCCACAGGATCTTAGCTTGGTCATTCTCAACCACCTTTGGAGTTGTATCCAATTTTGACCTTGGGACTTCCAGGCCATACTCGACACAGATGTTCCTGTACACCTGGTTATGGTGTTCCATGTATGCCCTGCCTGCTAGCATCTTGCACCCTGCTGTTATGTGCTGGATTGTCTCTGGGGCATTTCTGCACAGCTTGCACCTAGGTTCTTGCCTGGTGTGGTAGACCCCAGTCTCTATTGGTCTTGTGCTCAGAGCTTGTTCCTGTGCTGCCATGATTAGTGCATCTGTGCTGTCTTCCAGACCGACTTTGTCCAGTCATTGGTAGGACTTTTTGATATCCGCCACTTCTTCCATCTGCCGGTGGTACATGCCTGTCCGTCCACGATGGTTCCTTTTCTTGCTTCTCTTGCATCCTGGGTTTCTGCTGCCCTAAGGTACAGTAATCACTAAGCACACGATCATTTGTGGACATCTTTCTGATGTACTCATGGATCTTTGTTGATTCTGACACTCAGTAGTCCTCTGCCTCCTTCCCTCTCAGGATACAGTTTCAGGGTGCTGAATTTGGGGTGAAACCCTCCATGCATTGAAGCTTTCTTGTCTTGATGTCAGTGGTTTTATCTCCTCCCTTGGCCCGCTTATTTTCCTAGCGTGGTATCTAATGACCAGCAGGGTGTAGGCGTTTGCCCGGGTTTTGTTCTTTCAGCTCACTCCTCAGTACTTGCTTTACTCTCTGCAGGTGTAGTCTACTATAGTATATAGTACACTAGGGCACAGTCATGCTTGAACAGAAAAGGGCCTTCCCAAAACTCTTATGACAAAGTTGGAAGCATAGAATGGTCCAAAATGTCTTGGTAAATGAAGCTTCGAGGTTTCCCTTCATTGGAAATACGAGACCCAGGTCAACCCCAGAAAAACCACCCCATAGCATTATCCCTCCTTCACCAAACGTTACAGTTGGCACAATGCAGTCACATTGTCATGGTCCGCCTTTAGTTTGGTTTTTGTGTGTGTTTTTTGAGTTCTGTTTGTTCCATTTTTGCCCCATGCCTTGCCTGTTCTCCTCTGTTAGTAGTCTTCGTCTCTGTCTGCGTCTAGTCTCGTCTTATTTGGGTAATCCGTCCAGTCCCTGTTTTGTTCCCTCCTGTCCCTGCATGTTAGTTACGCCCCTGTCTCCCTGTTGTTTATTCATTGGTTGTCCCAGTCTGGTTTCCCCTGCCCTGTCCACCTGTCGTGTGTTCATTGGTTGTCTTTGCGTATTTTAGTGCCGTCCTCTGTGTTGTCCGTTGTCGCGTCATTGGTTGTTCCTCGTGTGCCTTCCGTCTCGTTTCCACGAGTTTTTGGACTGTACATTGTTATTATTGTTTTGTTGGCGAATAAAGCCTTTTGCACCCTCACGTCGGCTCAGCGGTCCTGCATCTGGGTCCACACCACTCACAGATGGCACACCTTGACACACATGGGTAATATTCGCCTGGTACTTGCCAAACCCACATTTGTCCATCAGGCTACCAGATAAAAAAGCATGATTTGTTACTCCACAGAACATGTTTCTGATGCTCCAGAGTCCAGTGGCAGTGTACTTTACACCACTTCATTTGACACTTGAAGTTGTGCCTAGTGATACAAGGCTTGCATGCAGCTGCTCGGCCATGGAAACCCATACCATGAACCTCCCAGTGCACAGTTTTTGTGCTATGTTAATGCCACAGGAGATTTGGAACTTTGTAATTTTTGAGTCAGTTGAGTGTTGTGACTTTTATCTACAATGTGCCTCAGCACTTACTGACCCCACTCTATAACTTTATGTTATCTGTCACTTTGTGGCTGAGTTGTTGTCATTTTTAAATGCTTCCACTTTGCAATAATACCCCTTACATTTGTTTGCAGCTGAGTAACTAGTAGGGAAGAGAGTTCACAAACTGTCATGTTGTAATGGTGGCATCCTATTACAGTATCACATTCGAAGTGACCCATTCTTTCACAAATGTTTGTTAAAGCAGACTGCATGGCTAGCTGCTTGACTGAATTCAAGGACTGTGAAGTGAGGCCCAATACTTTTGTCTACATAGTGTCTCTATATGCTTTAGAAGGTAAAAAAAGGAAGCACTGAAGCATCTTTCTGTAGTATTTAGAGAATTCAACCATCTCTTATTATGACTGCCTCACAGATACTTCTGGATCAAGTCACTCAGTTAGAAGCCTTCCAAAGCAAAATTGACTATTCTATTGCAACCCTGGTATCCTGTGTTTGGGTTCTCTTCTCTGTGAACTTTTTTTCAATGTTATCTTATATACTAACCTTAGTGGCGAGAAATACAGCTCAGCACTCCATGCCATCTCCAGTTAAAAAGCTGTTCCTGCCATGGTGGAGTAGTTCACTCATAAGCCTATATTTCTTTCAAGATAAGTCTTCCCAGGATGTCTCTCTGTAGCTGAGAGCAAGAATGATGCAAAGGTTATTGGACTTTCATTGTGTCTGACGTGACTTGACTGCACCAAGCCACTTACTAAAGTGGCAAGAAGGTCAAATAGTACCTTCATATATTACTCACAGTCATAATCTGCAATCAACCATAATATATTCTCCTCCATCTTACACTGCTTATAAGGAGTTGGACATTTGAAAAGGATGGTTGTATTCTGAATCACTGCAGAAGGGACAGCTGCTGCTGCCGATATCTCAGTGATCACAGTTCCCCAATTTGTCATCCAGCCCTCTACTTTAACAACACAAATGAGTATGCATCATGCTTTTCAAGCTCCATTTCTGCACTGTTTAAAAAAGAAGTCATGTTTGAGGATATTTATGGGGATGCCACTAGTTTACACAAAGTCAATGAAACCTTTACATTGCATCATGATACACAATGTTTTGAGTGTTAGGGTACAAAATAACTTAGGTGCAGTACAGAAATACAAGAAAAATAGGTCAAAATTTGTCATTCATCATATGCTGGCATGTGTTGATCACAGTGAAGCTCAAATCTCCTTAATGAGCAGAGTTTGCCAGTCATTGTGGCTGCCATCACTTAGTGAGGCTATTACAGTGTCTAATGCTGCAGCTGATTTAGTTTTAACTGGGCAACACATTATTTTAATCCAAGCTGTTCTTTCTATAGAAAACTGGAAATACCTTTCTTTTTACAGATTTACATGCAATAATGTTTATTACGTAGGATCTAGAGAGCTGCAGCATACTTCTTTGTGTGTGCTGAAGAAGTGTCTAAAAGCTATTCCACTGTTGACAATCCCCCCGTGAGAGCAAGCAACACTGAAATGCAGAGAATTTGCAATAGAATCCCATTAGACTGATGGTTCCTTCTTCTTGGTGCATGTTTCATTTCCCTGTTGTTTGCCACTTAGAGCAAGGCTGCATCTCAGCATATAATTTCCCTGTGTATGGGTGAAGTTTTGCAAGTCTAATTTCTGCCCTTGAATCGAATTACAAAGAACGACCACAACCATACCGTGTATTTGCATTTGGATCATTTAATATTTCACCGTCAAGGGTCATTAATCTTGTTCTTGCTTCATATACAAATTGGGCATCAATAACGTGGTAGGGCAGGAACAAGGAGGTATAAATCAAATGGGTAATATTTTCAGTTAATCACACATTTCATTTGTTTAAATCAACAACAGAGACATAAAAATTAACAACCTTGTTTCTGCTTGTGCTCCCATTTAAAATAAACTGCGCAGTCAAAATTCTGTGGCACGTTGGTTTTAACAACAGACACAAACACTTTAATTTGTTACTCTCCGGTTTAGATAATCACACACTGTGCATAGATGACAGTAACATAACAGCAGACTCACATTTAGAACCTGTAGCCAGCTCATTTAGCACCACACAACACCCACAGCTTAATTAGCTCTGTCGTATCATCTGCAATTCTGAATGCTTTCACAGCATCTTTTTGATGCTCAGCTGAAAGACACATTTTCTCTGTAATTTAGTTGGCTACTAATCTAATCATTACTATATCTTGGGAGTGTTTTCTCACTTTTGTGGGCAGTTAGCTGTGATCTGACGACCTACATTAAAGCCTATGCTGTGACTGCACTTCGCTAACTGTGACACATTTGAGGCACTAATTGTTGTGATGATTAATGAGGAAAGTCACACGACTTATCTCATTTGGCTTGAGCTTGAGGAAATGACTATTAGATGCATTCCTTGAAGAAGCTTTTCCTTGTTATGTTAACCAACATATTGGTATCTGTGTCTGAAATGAAAACTTCACAAAGCAGGCACACTAATTTTTATTTACCGGACAGCAGAAAAGATGTTTTTTGGAGTTTAGGTAGAGACATCCTTTTAATTGATGAGATCTGGGAAGATAGCATCAACTCTAAAAGGATGTTCTACAGGATGAGGAACACAAGTGCTCAGACGATACATGTTTTAGGCAAATCAACAGACTTCATGGGAATATAAAATGTTAGTTAAAAACTTTAAAACCTGACTGCTGAAAAAACTCATCAACTTTGACTTGTATTTGCTGCAGTTACATACAAGGCAAATGATTATGTGTGCCATATTAGCCATGTTTCACGTGTTCCACTTTTCTTTTAGATCTTTTGGATTGATACAAAATTTGCTTGGAATCCAGGCATCACCTGTCACACCCTCTGTTTCTGCCTCCACTATCTTCTTGCCTCTATCTTCTCTCCCTGTTGTGTGTTTACTTCTGTGTGTGGGTGATTACTGAAGTAGGGACAGGTGTGTTGGAACCTTGGCTGAGCTTCACCAGCTGCAACCACTTCTCTTATCAAGTCTCCTTTCAGTACTGTGCTCTACTACCACTGCTTTGCCAGAATGTATTCTCTGTACAAGCACTTTCATGGATGAGTCAGCCTCTTTTTCTCCTGATTTGTTCTCTCCGTTGGTTCAACCCAATTCCTAGCTAACTGGATCCGACTCTGCCTGGTTCTCTCTGCCCTGCTTAGCCTAGATTATAACCGAGCCTTGGTACCATCTTAGGTTCCTAGCTCCTTGCCCTAACAAATAGCCCTAACTTCAGTTCTTGCTGCCAGCCAAGTTTGTCCAATTTTTCCCCTGTCCAGCTAATTCTCCTGTTCACCTGCTTGACTTTGAATCAAGAAACAGTAAGTTGGTTCTGGCCAAGAATGTAAACCCACCAGATGCTGGACTCCAAATGAAAAAACTTAATTTGAGGGTTGCACTCTAGATTCTCAAGTCATTAGTGCCACCATGAACCTTAGCGCAGTTGCTGTTCCCACCAGGCTTTAGCCAGCACCCTAGTTGGTTAGGCTGGACTCGTCTAGACCATCCACTCAATGCTTCTGATTCCTTGCTTTCCTGTTACTACAAGACAAAGACAAAGCCTTAGCCCTTTATAGTTTTGGCTAAACTCTGGTTTCTGTTCTCTTGCTGGCAGTCCAGCATCTCTTCAACCTTTCCCTCTAATCCTCTATTTAACTTGGACAGATCAACAGTCTGTTAACCTGTTCCTTTGCCTCTGTCTGCACTTGGGTTCTCCAGGCTAGCTGTGATATTACCAATCTACAATAAATCTTGCTTTGTTTACTTCCAGCAGTAAGTTAATGCTGCTGCTGGTGCTTCACCACTTCTTTCATGTGCTTTACAAACAGTGGCATGTGGAAGGTTGTATGCCTTTATTTTCAAAGATGAAATTATTGAAAAATGGGTTTTGCTGTTATCTTTTAATAAATTTTTTACTCCATCTAGCTTTTCGTAATGATATAATTTATGATTTTTTAATGGGCATACCAAAATAACTTTTAAATTGTTTGCTTAGTTTGACACAAGTTCACGTAAAAACAGCACTGATGGGCCTGATAATACCTTAAAAATGAAACAGGAGCTGACATTTAGTAAGAGGAGAGAGGGGGAAGAGTATGCTGCCTACCTTTTCCAGTTATAATTTTGGCTTCTTAAGTTTTATCTCAATTTTTCTCACATTAGTCACTAAGAAGTCTACAATTAACTTGATGAAAACAGTTGTCGTAACTGACGACATTTAATGAAAGCAAATACAGTCCACAGGGCTGACACAAACAAAACAGGAATCCAGTGGAGCACAAAAGGGATCAAACATGAGTTAAAATAGACAGACTGACCTCTGACAGAGGAACTTTGCACTCTCTTCTTGCATCTTAGTCCCTCCCACAAGAGATGCAAGTGGAGGATGTGAGAAAGAGATACAAGAGGAGCTGAGGAAACAGACATTTAACAAAATGAAACATCCTTGCTCTGGAGCCTAATTTTAAAATGATGTAAATTAAATATGACATGTAGCACAACAGCATCTTACATTGTTTTGTTATGCAGCTTCTGCTGTTGTTGTTAATCTCAGATGTAATGATGTTCATGGAATTTTTTATAAGGACTATATTAAATTATATTAACAGTAAAGTGCAGTGTGACTAGATCTCATGCTTTTTTCTTTTTTCTTTTTAAATACAAACACAAACAGTGAAGTGGAGAAAGACTGATAATGTTAACTAACTGAAGCAACTTGTGAATACGAAGACTAGTTGTTTGAAGTGCCTCTTTGGAGGCAAAAACATGTCTACAAAGGATACACCTGTGAGTCCTCATCCTCCCCTCTTGTCTTTCTTCTGTCCTCCAGATGCATTTTAGGAATTGAGGCATCCTTCAGCATGGTGTACTGAAATTAATTTCCAGGTCACAGACAGGAGGACAGAGTAGATGAGGAGGCACAAATTAGAGAAATGAGAAAAGCCTTGAGACTTGATGAGGACCGGGCAGGGGAAAAAGGAAGCACCAAGAAACACCAAGAAAGAAAGTTTTTAACAAGAAAAGAGCAAGAGAATTCTTGTCTTGAGTCTTTGAGACACACAGATACAAAAAAAATTAGTCAAAGACACAGAAACACAGGAGACACAAAGAAATGGTGAAACACGAGAAAAGAAAGTCATTAATCAAAACAGGAATTAACCAACAATATTACAAAAATAGCTTTATAGTATATGTATGGGCAGCTCAGGAGATGGAGCAAATTGTCCACTAACTGGAAGGTAAGTGGTTTAATTCTTGGTTGCTCCAGTCTACATACTAAAGTGTCCTTTGCCAAGATACCGAATCCTAAATTGCCCTGGATCCATCCATTGGAGTGTAAATGTGTGTGTGATAGTTGGAGCAATTTCACCCCCGGGATTAACAAAGGATTCTGATTCTGAAAGTTTTTAAAGTTATAGAATTAAGTGCTATGTGACATGTTAAAAGGTGTAGCTCATAATAAAAAGAGCTTTGAGTGCTCAGAGTCCAAGAGTGCTAAGTACCAGTTCATTTACCAACTGAAAAAAATCTTATTATGTATATTGTTTTTTCATATTTGTTTTCACCAGTAAGAATAAACATGGAAACACATACGTGAATTTAAGATTTATATGTTCTAGTAATTCCTGTACAATCTTTCCAGTTTTGCCACAGTCTACAGTACCTATTCCTTTGTACCTGTGATAATTTAAGGATTTCTTAAAAATATATATGCTAATAATGTATTGTAGTTTTGTTCTGCATTTGATTTTGCACACTGGAAACATTCCCAGTCTCATTAGCTGGTTGAGATAAATCTTCTCAACCATGCTTTGGTATTAATGCGATTCTCAACTGCTTTATCTCACATCAAAGCTGAGAAATTGGCCTGATGATAAAAAGGTTTCTCCGAAGAACATTTCTATTGGCTTAAATAATGATTATTAAACATTAATAAGTCTATTGTTCAGGTCAACAACAGGGATTAGTTTAAGGTTTGGTGGTTTGAGTCCATTAACTAAATATGACAAATATCTGAAAACATTCAAAATGCCTTTAGGAAAATATTCTCATTATTTAACAAAACATGTGCAACAAATAAAAATGAAAGTTCACACAGCACACAGTGATCTTGCACTTGACCTATGAAACAGCCCTTTAAAAAGTACAGACATTTCATTTTTCTGTACCTAATCACAGACCTCAAGTTTTTTGCACGCAAAGTAATTTTCCACAGCAGAAGATACAATATAGCCATACTTTCATACATGCTTAGACGTCTCCATCAGAACAGTTTTTGTAAAGCTATTATTAAATTTAATATATACAAAAAGCCATTTTTCTAAACCAGGGAAGTCTGATTTTACCCCTGGTGAGGCTACTGTTTATAATGATGTAAGCTGCTGAGGAAAAAGGATATATTAAACACCTAATCAGTTTTCTGGAATGAAACAAAACATAATTTGAAGATAAAATCAATCATTACTGAACTCATCTATTGTTCTCTTTGTTGTTGTTTTCCCCTAATTTGTGAATTTGCACTTGGCAAAGAAAAAAAAAACTTGAGAAGACAATACTGAGCTGACTGGAAATTTTCTAATATAAAAGCTGATTCCTGCATACTTTAATTTATGGCTGTCTGGACTATATGGTAATTTTTCTGGTCCTTAATCAACTTGCATGTCAGTGTAGTTTACACAACAGTTTGTCAACTTGCTGTGTTATGTGAGAGACTGTTGGTTTGGACCAGTTTCTACAAGAAATCCATCATACATCTTTGTGCAAAACTTTGAATATTAGACACTGTAGGGCTGTGCAGAGACCTCTAATGCAGGTACTCAAAGTAAAAAACATCTATACAGAGGAACACAATATTTATTATTATTTATTCTTTTATTATGATCTATTAATAATTAATGATAATACATGTTCTTGTAAAGGGCCACAGGAAGGACTGCGCCACAAAAACATTTATTAAAAAGAAAAATGAAAAAGGTTTTCAAAAGGTTACTTTGGGGGTCATTTAGGTTCTCCAGCCCCTTTTACAGATTTATAGACACCCTTCCTGATGCAACCCTTCGTGGTGGGAGTGGCTTGCGTTCCCCCCCCGGAATCAAACCACTGACCATTCACTTGCAAGGTAAATGTGTAACCACTGCTCTACAGGGGACTTACACATTGGACAAAAATCTGAATAAATCCTCATTGCATCTAGGATTTAAAAATCTCCAAAATCATTTATCTTAAACACAGCACAAGTTGCAGCACTGCCATAATTGCTCAACTTTTGTGGTTTTCATATTTTCTATGACAAAGGATGGGTTACTTTTATCTTTGATGCAAAAGTTTCCATGTGTCAGATCAAACATATTGCATTTCTTCTCTCTGTCTTTTGACCGAAGAAGAAATCCCTTAATCTGATCTGCTCATTTCTGTTCCTAAGTTCAAATAACTGACACAAACATGATTTGTTCCTCTGTGCTTCAGTTAATTGCATACTGTACTATATTAGGAAAAACCATAATGTAACAGCAGTCTTCTATTTAAAACTTTAATCAGCTAGTTTACTACCACATAACACCCATAGATGAATTAGCTCTTTGAGTAACTTTTTACATCTAAAAGCCATTTTACTTCGTAATTTTAGTCCAGTGCTGATTGAAGTATTGCTATAGGCTATATATATCTCTTTAACATGGAACATATTTACCATTTAAAGGTCTTATGTTCACTGCCTTGCAGAGTAGAGAGATTGAGTGAAACATGACTTGTAAAGAAAATTTTTACAGCGGTCATTTAAGGCGTGACTTAAGCTTAACTAATAATTGCTGCACTGCATATCAGTAACTTTTGTGACAGAGCCACTGTTAATCACTTTGTGACTTTTTTAGTTTGTTTATTTATTTTTCTATGGCAAGTATGTGTTACTATTTAAAAAACAAAAAAAAAACAAATGCAAAACTTTTAAAAACTATGTATCGCATTGTGAAATGAACTAAGCTTTCGAGATTCAGATAAAGAAATTTATTCAGAAAGTAAGAGTGACAGTTCTGTAAACAACAGACGAAAACAGTTAAAGGTTGTAAGAAAAACATATCAGACAAACTCAAACTATAAAGTCTATCATACGTCAAGGTTCACTATCAGCGTAGGAGGAGAGCCTTATTTTTGTAAAAACTCAATTTGGATTTTAAGTTTAAATTGCATTTTGTTTATACAACTTAAAGTGAATAAAGAGTGTAGAATTCTATCCTGGCTTCTTTTATTAGTAGTTTTCCCATTGGTAGTATGGTTGGTTGATTAAAATGCTATATATTTACTGTATAATTTGTTCGGGGTTGTGTGCACTCTAGGATGGGGTGGGATTAAAGCTTATCCCAGCTGTCATAGGGCAAGAGACAAGGTACACTCTGGACAGGTCATCACGCCGTCGCAAGGCTGAAAAGGAGCATAAAAGAAAAAAAGCCACTGTCCCAGTGGAACAGTGAAGCACTTGTAGTTGTATTTTGCTGGGAACATGCAAACCTTACAGAAACCAGCCACAGGGGCCCACAAGCCAGTGTAGTCCTAGTGCCGGTCCCAAGCCCGGGTAAATGGTGAGGGCAAGTTGCGTCAGGAAGGGCATCCGGCGTAAAAACTGTGCCAAATCAAATATGCGGATTCATAACACGACTTCCATACCGGATCGGTCGCGGCCCGGGTTAACAACGACCACCTCTGGGCCGGTGGAAACTATGCTACTGTTGGCCGAAGACCAAGGAGGGGGAGAGGGGGAAAGCGTGTTAGGAGGCAGAGAGAGAGAAGGAAAGGTAGGAGGGTGGAGGTGAGAGTAGGGACTTTAAATGTAGGGACTATGACTGGCAAAGGGAGAGAGCTGGCTGATATGATG
>VUQH01043810.1:5210-25155 GCA_015106775.1 Etroplus canarensis | reverse complement strand
CTGTTAACATAGGGCTTCCTTTTGGCACAGTACAGTTTTAACTGGCATTTGTGGATGTAACTACGTATTGTGGTACTTGACAAAGGTTTGCCAAAGTAGTCCTGAGCCCATGTGGTGATATCGCTTATAGATGAATGACGATTCTTGATGCAGTGCCGCCTGAGGGATCGGAGATCACAGTTGTTCAGCTTAGGCTTGCGCCCTTGTCCTTTATGCACTGAAATTCCTCCAGATTCCTTGAATCTTTTAATTATGTTATGCACTGTTGAAGGTGAAATATCCAAATCTCTTCCTATCTTTCTTTGAGGAACATTGTTTTTAAACATTTCAATAATTTTCTCACGTATTTGTTGGCAAACTGGTGATCCTTGGCCCATCTTTGCTCCTAAAGGACTAGACCTTTCTTGGATGCTGCTTTTGTACCAAATCATAATTGCAATCATCTGTTGACATCACCTGTTTCAAATCACATCATTATTTAGCCAATTTACCTGATTACTAGCCCTAAATTGCTCCTGTCCCAACCTTTTTTGGAATGTGTTGCAGGTCTGAATGACTGGAAAGGATGTACTGTATATTTACAAATGAAATTAAGTTGACCAGACAAAACATGAAATATTTTGTGTTTATATTGTCTGCAATGAAATACAAGTCAAATTAAATTTAGAAATCACTACTTTCTTTTTTTATTTGCGTTTTCCATACTGTCCCAATTTGTTCTGATTTGGGGTTGTAGAAAAATGACTGAACAAGTATGGTTTGTTTGGAAGAGCTGCCAGGAGAAAGTCTCTTCTCTCTAAAAAGAACATGGCAGCATGGCTTATTTTTGCAAAGTTGCATCTGCACAAGACCCCAAGCACAATGTCCTCTGGACAGATCAGACCAATGTCTGGCCATAATGCACAGCACCACATTTGGTGAAAACCAAACACAGCATATCAGCACAAACACCTCATTCCAACGGTCAAGCGCTGTGGTTAAGGGCTGATGATTTGGGCTTGTTTTACAGCCACATAATCTGGGCACCTTGCAGTTATTGAGTCAACCATGAACTAGAGTCAAATGTGAGTCTAAAGTTTGGCCAAAAATGTGTCATGCAAGAGGATAATTCTAAGCATAGCAGCAAATCTACAACACAGTGGCTGACAAAGAAAAGAATCAAGGTGTTAAAATGGGCCAGTCAAAGTCCAGACCTCAACCTGACTGACATGCTGTGGTGGAACCTTAAGAGAACTGTGCATAAACCAGTACCCACAAACCTCAATGACCTGAAACATTGTTGTAAAGGAGAGTGAGCTAAAATTCATCCACAACAATGTGAGAGACTGATAAAGTCATACAGAAAATCATTACCTCAAGTTATTACCACTAAACATGGTTCTACAAACTACTGAATTACAGGGCGTACTTAGTTTTTCACAGGACTGCATAGAGTCCTGTGAAAACTCTTTTTCACATGACAGCCTCTGCTGTTATTAGGTTGTGGGATTTGGTGTGTTTTTAAAGGATCTATAATTTTTTTACCTTTCAGTGTGGCTTTCTTCAGGACCTTCATGGCATACAGCTGACCAGCATCTGGTCCAGTGATCTTCCTCACCAGAAACACCTAAGCAAACACACACACAGTAAAAAGAAAATCATCTGCACTGATTAAATATACGTGAGTCCATGTCATTATGCATACTGTGAGCAAGCTACGCTGCTTTTTTCTGTGTTGAGAAGAGTTTGTTTGGGTTGCTCCAATTTTCTAGGTCGCACTTATGAGGATTAACATAAATACACACGGAGCAAGCGGGAGGCTAATTGCTCATTCATAAAGACGATGATACTAAGCACAAGCGTGAAGGGCCCTCAGCCTTCCATTTCCATGACAACATGCTCTCAAACGCTGGCACGGGGGAAACATTACGGGAGAATTGAGTGGAAGTGAAACCCACACTTTAGTCCCACTCACACACACTCACACAAACATGTTGAGACGTATATAAACACACACACACACACACACACCTTTCCAAAGGAGCCCTGTCCGAGGACTTTGCGCAGCTCGAACTGCCGAGGGTCGGCCTTTTCTGACCCCTCCTTCACGTGGTGAGTGATGCTGATCTCTTTGATCGGTACGTCATCCTGCAACACACAAACAGATTTAAAGGTCATCATCTTTGCTGACGCCTGAAATATATACAGTATAAACCCAGAAATGTTGTGACACAGTCTAATTTTTAGTAGTCAGCCTTTGCTAACTCAAATGCAAACTGCAGTGTGGCTCTGTAGAAATACTTAATTTCTGCCAGTTCCTCTAGTGGCCACTCTAGGCTGGCTCTAAAAGTGAGTCACTCCCCATAGACTCACATGTTAAAATGCCCAACTTTACAGCATAAACATAAAATACGTCCTGATTCATGAAGTGTAGTGTTGAGATTCTTTGGGCATTAAAAGATCCAACTGAAAACTGAGGAAAAAAGCAACAAAAATAAAGAAATGTTCAATCACCAGCCACCTCATTAGGTATTTCTGATCAACTGTTTGTTAACGTAAATATCTTATCAGCCAATCACATGGCAGGAATCATGCATTTATGCATGTACACGTAGTCAATATAAGCTGCTGAAGTTCAAAGTGAGCATCAGAGTGGGACAAAAAAGTGATTTAAATTACTTTGAATGTGACATGGTTGTTGGTGCCACATAGGCTGATCTGAGTATATCAGAAATTGCTGATCTGCTGGGATTTTCCTGCACAAACATCTTCAGGGTTTACAGACAATGGTATGAAAAGGAGAAAATGTTCATTGAGCGTCAGTTCTCCGAGAGAATATGCCTAGTTGATGCCAGAGGTTAGGATAATAGCCAGACTGCTTTGAACTAACAGTAAGGGAACAGTAACTCAAATAACCACTCGTTACAACCAAGGTATGCAGAAAAGCATCTCTGAATACACAGCATGTTGAAAATTAAGGATGACTGGCTACAGTAGCTGAAGACCACACTGGGTGCCCCTCCTGTCAGCAAAGAATGGGAAACTGATGCTACAATTTGCACAGAGTCCCCAAAATTGGACAACAGAAGACTGGAAAAACATTCAGATGGTAAGTTGAGAATATTGTGTAAACAACATGAAAGCATTGATCCACCTTGCATGGTGATTGTGTAATGGTGTGGGAATATTTTCCTGGCACACTTTGGGCCCCTTAATATGACATGAGCACTGGTCAAATGCCACAGCCCACCTGAGTATTGTTGCTGACCATGTCCATCCCTGTAAGACCACAGCATACCCATCTTCTGATTGCTGCTTCCAACAGGATAACGCCCCATGTCACAAAGCTCAAATCATTTCAAACTGATTTCTTGGACAAGAAAATGAGTGCACTACAGTCACTAGATCTCAATACAATAGAGCACATTTGGGATGTGGTGGAACGGGAGATTGGCATCATGAATGTGCAGCAACTATGTGATGCTATCATGTCAATATTGACCAAAATCTCTGAAGTGTTTCCAGCACCTTGTTGAATCTATGCCACAAAGCATTAAGGCAGTTCTGAAGGCAAAAAGCTATACCTAATGAAGTGGCAAGTTAGTGTATGTGCAGATGGGCATCCATAAACTTCTGGCAGCATAAAAAGTACCACAGTAAACATCCATTAATACATGAAGGTGACTTTGCATTTATCCTCTACTCCAAATTCAGCCATTACAGAAGACAGGAGATCAATTTCTGCTCCCACTTTAGCTTTAATAGAACATGATGCATTGTAGCTACTAAGATACAACAGGGTGCGGCATGAGGAAGTTTTTTCTAACTAAAGTTCTGTCGCTGCCCTGTCCGCACCAGAAACCCAGTTTATTCTTATGGAAACAGGCTTCGGCCTGTCTTTACTTCTAACAATAAAAGCCCCAGACAGCTGTATAAAAATGTACATTTGGCTGCTCCCTTGTATTTTCCCCAAGGGGTCACCACAGCAGATTAATCCACATCAGTAATTTAGCAGAGCGTGTACACCAGATGCTTTTTTTGATGCAACCATCCATGGTGAGAGGGGCTGGGGTCCTCACCTGTTATCGAATCAGGGACCTTTCACTTGTAAGGTGAATATATGAATGATTACACAACAGGGACACCAGCTTAGAGATGCATACTGAGCCAAATTTACAACCGGGTTTAAAATAACATCTTGTCTTTAGTTTTACTGCTTATGCTTATACAACTTAAATGAAAGAGAAATTTCATTTTTCATTCAATCATTTTCTTCCTCTTATCCAATTCAGGGTCGCAGGAGCCTATCCCAGCTGTCACAGGGCGAAAGGTTTAAGTTTAACTTAAGTTAAGCTTAATTTTTGTTTAAGATAATTACACATTTTTCTTGTGTTTAAATAAATGTGTTGTTAAAACAGAACATTAAATTTTCTTACTGAATGCCCACGTTCCTGTTTTGGTGAAGAAATACATGACTAAAAAACGTGCCTTAGTTCCAAAAACAACTGCTTCTGCTTAATATCCTTATTATTGATAGGCATTTCTAAAAACTATTTCCAATTATCAACTAAACTCTACATATATCTATTACATAATGCTGTATTATTATAGATAAAGCTACCAAGAAGTATAATTTCTGAAGGTCTTGCAAAGTTATTCTTTGGACACTGGCTGCATTTTTCACTCATTTTCAGGTCAGTCCTTGCATCTGACTATTTTCAGAGTAATGTTTTTTCCCCATTTGTTAAACCATTTACCACTGATCCATGAATCATTCAAGCATTAAAAGGCACCTAACACAAAGGACAGCGTCTATGAAAAAGACAGATATAGAATAGTATTTCTGCAAAAACAAGTTGATTACCAAAGAGCTTTTAGCCAAAAATGTGGCATATCTCAGCATGGTGTGTGCTTAAATAAATCTGAGGAAACTGGACAAGTGGAGGACAAAAGAAGAATTGGCAAGCCTAAAGCACTATCTACAGCAGATGAACAGCATCTGAAAGTCAAGTTCTTCAGAAAAAATCCAGGAAAGACCTGACACAGAACCTGAGAGATGCATCTGGCCCTTCTGTTGGTCTACAACTGTTGGCCAAAGCCTCATAAGAAACAGTCTCAATGGAAGTGTGGCTTTTAAGAAGCCATTCTTAAGGAAGGGAAACAGGAAGAAAAAGCTGAGGTATGCTAAATTACGCAAGAACTGGACTGAAAATCAGTGGTAACAGGTCTTACGGAGTGATGAATCTAAATTTGAAATGTTTGGTTCAAATCATCAACAGTATTTACAGAAAAGTTCAAGAGAGGTTCAACAGTGAGTGTCTACAGCCATCTGTAAAACACAGTGGAGGCTCTGTCACGGTTTGGGGCTGCATTTTCAGCCAGTGCTGTTGGTACTCTTGTAAAAACTGATGGGATTTTGAATGCAGAAAAATATTGTCAGATTTTCATCCACCATGTAATACCATCTAGAAAGCATCTGATTGGCAACAGCTTCATTTTTCAGCATGAAAATGATCCCAAACACACTGCCAATGCAGTAAAAGCCTACCTGGATAGAAAAGCACACAACAGGACACTATCGAATCATGGATTGGCCTCCCCAGAGCCCAGATCTCAACATTGTTGAAACAGCGTGGGATCATCTTGACAGAGAACACAACAAAAGGTAGCCAATATCCAGAGAAGAACTTTGGAATGTCCTCCAAGAAGGAGAACTATTTCTGAAGACTACTTAAAGAAATGACAAGAAAGCTTGCCTAAGAGAGTTCAGTTCTGTGTTGAAGAATAAAGGAGGTCATACCAAATATTGACTTCTAAGTATGTGAGAATTGTACAAACTCTCTTTGTGCCTTAAGTACTGTACTTACATTTATGTTTGCACATAGTTCAATACATTGTTGGACCTATTTCTGATTTTCCTAGCAAAATATAAGGAAATGAAGGGTGCCTTGAGGCACTGGTTCTGTTTATAAAATGCCCAAAAACCGGCATTTATTTATTTTAAGTGAGGTAACAAAGACTTGCTTTAACTATATGAAAACTCACTGTGTTTATATTCTAACCACCTCCACAAAAGTCCCATTTTAAACCTGGAAAACATCTGTCTGTGGAAATTTTCTATATGTTCCCATGGGGTCCCAGCTTTGTTCTTGGTCCATCCTCATTAAAAAAAAAAAAAATCCTGGAAGCACCTCTGTGTAGAACAAATCTGGCAGTGACAGATCTCACATCTTTCCTACAATGAAACGCATCAGTGGAACAAGTTCTGACATGTTTTCTGGGAAATGAAGAGCAGGGGATAAAAAAAAAATCCAAAAGTAAACCACAGAACTGATTGAAGGTGGAGTTTTTTTTCCTTTCGTCCAGGCTTCTTCACATCTCAGTGAATCACACGACAGGTTGAGCAGGCTTCCCGAATGTTCGTCATCCTCACAGCGGGACATCACAACACACACACTCACACAGTTGTCATGGAGCCACCCCCGATACCTGCTTCCTGCTGTAGCTGGCTGACTAATGTTACCTCTCTGTGTGTCTGTTTGTATTCAGCAACACCATCCTTCCTTTCAGCCTTCATCGCTTTGTGAATAGCTCACTATTCCTCAGCATAAAACCTAAACAGGTAAACAAGCTCACACTGCATTTCCAACCACTTCTCACTTTCCCATCATCCTCTCTGCTCTGCGCTCCATCCTCTTATGTTCACCCACCCCTCCCTCTCCTCATACCTGCAGCTCCCAGGTGGGTGACCTGCTTGCAGCTGGGTGTCCCAGTGCATTATGGGTCCTGTAGTCCCGGCTGCGGCTGAGACTCTGTGGCGCTAACATGCTCCGGTGCATCGACAGTGAGGCAGCAGGATGGAGCAGGCGCCGGCTTCTGCTCGTCCCTGACACTTCCTCCTCTGTCTCTCCCTCTCTGTGTCTACCTCTCTCTCCCTCTGAGAAATCCTCGCCTCCCTCCCTCCCTCCTTTCCTTCCTCGTTGCCTCCTATTTTCTCACATTTTCTATCTTTATTTGAACTGTTCTCACCTCTCTCCCCAGTTCGCACCTCTCTCTCTGTATTTCTGCTTCTTTTTCCTCTCCTTCTTATTGGAAAGTTACAGGCTGGAATCAGGGGGAGAGATGGAACAGATGTGCAACACTGGATGAAATAATCATATACTAACCATGCTCCTTTACCAGAAAAAAAACCCTGCATTAAAATTTCTAGCAAGTGAGAGTATATACACTTCTTCTTCTGGCCATTTCCTTTAGGGTCACTGCAGCAGATCAGCTGCCTCCATCTCATTCTATCCCTTGATTTCTCTTCTGTCACTCCAACCCGCTGCATGTCCTCCTTCACTGCATCCATGAACCTCCTCTGTGGTCTGATTGTCCAATACATCTGCCGTCCCTCCTCTGCACATGTACAGACCATCTCAGCCTTTCCTCTCTGTCTTTGTCTCCAAACCATTCAAACTGAGCTGTCCCTCTGATGTACTAATTTCTAATCCTGTCCATCATGGTCACCTCCAGCAAAAATCTCAGCATCTTCAACTCTGCCTCCTGTCTTTTTCATCAGTGCCACATCTGCAAACCATCCATCACAGCAGGTCTCACTACCACCTTGTAAACCTTCCCTTTCACTCTTGCTGCCATCCTTCTGTCACTCACCTCCACCCACTCCACCCTGCCTGCACTCTCTTCTTCACCTCTCTTGTGCTCTGTCCGTTGCTTTGGATTGTGGACCCCAATATTTAAACTCATCCACCTTCACAACCTCTATTCCTTGCATCTTCACCACTTGCACACATGTATTCTGTCTTACTTCTACTGACTTCCATTCCTCTTCTCTCCAGTGCATACCTCCACCTCTCTAGGCTCCCTTCCATGCCCTCCCTACTCTCATTACAGATCAGTGTCGTCTGCCAACATCATAGTTCACAGAGATCCTGCCTCATCTCATCTGTCAACCTGTCCATCACCACTGCAAACAAGAAGGGGCTCAAAGCCAATTTCTGATGTAATCCCACCTCTGACCTTGAAGCCATGTGTCACTCCTACTGCACACCTCACCACTGTCTCACTGTCCTCATACAGGTCCTGCACCACCGATACATACTTCCCTGCTACTCCTGACTTCCTCATACAATAGCACAGTTCCTCTCTTGGCACCTTACCATATGTTTTCTCTAGATTCACAAAGACACAGTGCAACTCCTTCTGACCTACTCTATACTTCTCCATCAGCAATCTCAAAGCAAACCCTGCATCTGTAGTAACCTTCTTTGCATGAAGCCATATTGCTGCTCGCTGATGGTCACCTCTATTCTTAACCTAGCTTTGGTATAGCTCATCAGCTTGATCCCTCTGTAGTTGTTACAGTTCTACACGTCACCCTCATTCTTGAAAATTGGTACCAGTGCACTTCTCCATTTCTCAGGCACCCTCTTGCTCTCCAAGACTGTGTTAAACAATTATGGCTAGAAAGTCCACTGCCCTCTCTCCTCCATACCTCCACAGGTATGTCTTCTGTACATAACTGTGTTTCCACTCTTCATCCTCTCCATAGCAGCCCTCACTTCCTCCTTACTATTTTTCTGCAATTTCTGATTCACTAATTTTACTTCACCTGACTTCCTTTGACTATAATAAAAATACTGTCAACTACTTTTTAAAGTTGTGTTTCATATACTCAAAGCATAAAATACAACATGCATGACCTGTTTTTGCCTTGACATGATCCAGAGTGGATGTGACATCATGATTAAGTTTATCAAACTATAAAACCTCGTCTTTGTCTCAGGTAATCTGTTTATGTTTAAAGTTCCTGTTTAATGTGACTACTTGTTTATTACATTTTGGCCTTTCCCCAAAGGAAAAAAGATCACACAGATTGTAATAAACATATTTTAATTATTTTGTGTTTCAGTCACTCAAAATCAGAAAATACAGCTTATTCAGCCTGAAATTTCGTGTCATGTTCAAGTTTCATGTCAAACCACAAAGCCTCAAACTCATCAATCTTTGATGGTTCGTCAAAACTTGGCATCCAGTAAAGAGAAAAAATCTCAAGAACCATAATAAAAAAAAAGCTCTTAAAGTGGACTTATGTTAAGGAACAGAAAACACAGACTCTTTGCTTTAACTATAGACAACTATTTGTACGTGTGTAATCAAAGGAACATTTTGAAACAGGAAAAAAGTGGCAATACCTGAGTAGAACCACAGTTAACTGTCATGGCTCTGACTAAAATATTATCCAGCTCTACACATGCAAAGATCACAGTAGCGTATGGAAATGAGATCTCCATAACCAGACTAACCCAGTGCAGAACGAGGCCACCGAATGCAGCTCGACGCTGAGGGCTGCAAACAGCTGATAAATGCATGAAAACAGTTTGGATGCTGCTGACTGTTCAAAATAGACGAAGAAATGTTTGCAAGGCTGAGGAGTTTAGGATTGTTGACATTTCAAATATGTATGTGTGTGTCTGCGTTTGTGAGTCAGAACACAGATGGAGTATCAGAGCCGAAGCGACAGGATGCTCATGTAGCACCTCTTAATCACAGGATTAAAACTGCAAACCCTGCACCTGTGCACCAAGCACACACACACACACACACACACACACACACACATGAATAACACACAGGTATACACACCTGTATGCCCACACACATACTTTACATGCTTCTCTAACCTGTTATTATCCCCTTTATCTTTATTCTATCTTAAATGAGCAAGTAAAAACCCTCACACTGCCTCCAACTTTGCTCGTCTAAATGTTAAATTTCTGTCCTCACATTCAAAATGTTCAAATCTGTTCACTAGTACATAACTTGGTGTATAACAGCCAAAGTGATTAAAGCTAACCTATTCTATTCCATTTTCAGCTCCACATTTTTATTCTTGGACTCTAAAACAGTAGCTCTGCATAACCCACAGTTCTGAATAATCCGTATTTATTTATTTATTTACTGAGCCCCTCAGTTTATCCTCTGTCTGGAACAAGTTCCACCCCTCTTTCAGCAAACATGTTTTCTGATTGGCTCCCCCTCACAAACAAAGTTTAAATAGCAAGTGGGTGGGGCTTCTGACCACACTGTGTCCTCTGCAATTTTACCACAGACTTCAAACTTGTACAAGCACCAAGCATTAAAGCTACTTTTTGTAAAAACCCTTAACTAAAACTTTAGCCGCTACTGGGCAGTGCTTAATCTACTGGGTGTATGCTGTTTTTTTTTTCATCTTGCGATATTTCATTTTAGCTCTACCACTATTCCCTCA
The DNA here is from genome assembly GCA_015106775.1 of Etroplus canarensis. NCBI lineage: Eukaryota > Metazoa > Chordata > Actinopteri > Cichliformes > Cichlidae > Etroplus > Etroplus canarensis. The sequence continues at coordinate 14,906 of VUQH01043810.1, read as the reverse complement.
TGATGCTTTGCTTTTTCCCAGGCTGTCACTGTAAATAAAACTGTGGCTTTTATCAGTTATGTAATAAAGGTTAAGCTGACTCAGTGTACCATCTTGTGGTACAAATTAGTGTTGCATGAAAGTACAGCCCAGCTCTTCTTCAACTTCAGTTATCATCTCTGACGCAATATATAGATGTTGTGATATGATGTCATAGCAGCTGTTTCATCACATTCTATTCATAGCATTACTTAATTTCTGATTGTTTTAAGTTACTTTTAAAACACAGAACTTAATAAGTACCTTTAACTTTTGTTTCAGACAGACTCAAATTTTGTGTGGAGGATCACTGCTGGTACTCCTTTGACCCTGAATTGGATAAGAAGTTAAGTAGCTGGATGGACGGTTACTGTGAGCATTTTGGTAGAGCATTAAAGTGAAAATCTGTTATTTGCTAAGACAACTTAAAAGAGAAAATGTCAAAACTGATTGAGCAAAGAGTACATCCTGACTTTCTGTCCTGATTAAATGCCACTTTTACAGTTCGGTGCATTAAGCTCATTTCTAGGCCACAAGAGACCTTATAAAATCATTTTTACAGGCATGTGGCAATTGGCTGTATGCCCTTTAAACTTTACCAGACTCACAAGCAGTAGAAACCAGGTAAACTGTCATGATGGAGAGTAAATTTGACTCTCCTTTTTCCACTTTTTCCTTTCTTTTTATACTAATTAGGCAGCTTTTAAGTTAATGTTAAATGCCCTTCCTGACCTCTGATCTCCTTTTTACTTGTTTTTAGCAATGCACACTGTGAAAAACTGTATGTGAAGGACATAAATCTGACAGCAATAGTGCTGTCTGAAGAAATAGCTAAAAATACTGATCTTTAAACAAATATCTGATTTTCCCAAATTCTCCTAAACATCATAAAATATGTGGTCTTGTTCTGGAAACATTTACCATGAAATGTTTACTGACACGCTGGAGTAGTAAAACAAACAAACACAAGCTCCTGTAAACAGGTTTGAAAAGCACAGCTGGCGAGGATGCAGCCCTGCAACACTTCGCATCATCTGCTGACCATCAGATCTAATTAAGAGACCAGAGTGAATCCGAGTGATGCCGTTACACACTTCTGCTGCAGCAGACCTCCCTGACGGACACATTACAGCTGCCGGATTAAATTAACACAAACTCTGCACGCGTTTTTCAACCTCTTCTCAGGCAGGAGAAAAAACACGAGCCATGTGTGTGTCTGGCTGCAGGGAGATTTCATTGTTATGCATTATGAATAAAAGTGTGTAACAGAGTTCAGGGTCATGGATGAATGAGACTGAGACCAGGCAGTGTATTTAGGTTAAATACTGGCTGTTTGTACTAGACTAAACTGAAGCTACAGATAAAACAGCAGAAAGGTGGCATTAACTGTACACATTTCTGCCTCCCTATAACACTGGATTTATGCTTCTGAGTTGAATCAACACCGTATGTACAAAATAGCCGCAAATCCTTCTAAAACCCTACATGGTTACCTGACGTGCACCTCCTCTGAAATTTTAGCTACACATCAGATCAATGAACGCCACACACAGGTATGAATGCTGGCGATGGGCAGATATTTTTTGGTCCTTTTCCCTTTATTAGATAGGACAGTGTAGAGAGACAGGAAACTGGAAGAGAGTGGGGATGAATGACAAGCAGGAAAATGGCCTGGGGCAGACTTGTATCCAGGCCACTGCAGGAGGACCACAGCCTCCAGTACATAGGTCACCCACCAATCAGGTGAGCAACCAATTTTGAAGCTGAATAATAAATTGTATTAGGTTAAATGACAGGTACTTCGGAATCCATTTGATTACTCCAGCTCTAAAATAATGGGTGGAAAGTATTCATGTGTCAAGAATCTTCACCAGATTTTTAGTCTCGTTCTACAAAACTTATCTTGATAATAATTACAGAAATCTCTACATGATCTGCTTCAGACTTGGTAACTTTATTGCTGGGGAGCCAAGTAAGTGCAGTGCTGAGTTTGAGGTCATTAGGATGAATGGGTCTCATATTTTGGATCAAGAAAATGTCTCAATCCTCAAACAGGTTGAAACAAATTTCCCCCATTTATTTCTTATCCATCACTTCCAAAGAAACACGAGCTATGAACTGAACTCTAATTTTGAGCGTTACACTCCTAATATCTTCTGAAAGGCCTTAATACATGTTAAAATTAGGGATGTCAAAATGAACAGCTCATTCCAGATCAATCAATTTGCCTGAGTAATTTGATGAAAAATTTTAACACAAGCAGCTAGTTGACTAGCTTTACCTGACAACTTATCACCCCACCCTTTCATCTAAATTTCTAGCTTTCAAAACCAAAATAATAATACCACAAAGCTCAAACTGAGGCCTCATGAGAGGACTTCTCAAACCAATATCACAATGGCTATGTCAGTCTTATACACAGGTATTGGGCTGGACCCCTCTTTGCCTTCAGAACTGTCTTCATCCTTTGTGGCATAGATTCAACAAGGTGCTGGAAACATTCCTCAGAGATTTTAGTTTATATTGACACAACAGCATCACACAGTTGCTGCACATTTGTTGGCTGCCCAGCAACGATGAGAATATCCCGTTCCACCACATCCCAAATGTGCTCTACTGGATTGAGATCTGGTGACTGTGGAGGACATTTGAATACAGTGAATTCATTGTTATGTTCAAGAAACAAGTTAGAGATGATTTAAGGTTTGTGACATGGGGTGTTGCCCTCCTGGAAGTAGCCATCAGAAAATGGGCACGCTGTAGTCATGAAGAGATGGAGGTAGGCTGTGGCATCTCAACAATGCTCAATTGGTAAAAAGCAGCCCAAGAAAATATCCTCCACAACATTACACCACCAGCAGCCCGAACCATTGATACCAGGCAGGGTGGATCCCTGGCTTCATGCTGTTCACGACAAATTCTGACCACACCATCTGAATGTTGCAGCAGAAATCGAGACTCATCAGACCAATCTTCTGTTGTTCAATTATGGAGATGGTATGCAAATTATAACCTCAGTTTCCAGTTCTTAGCTGACAGGAGTGGCATCCAGTGTGATTCATCTGCTTAATGGTTCAACAAATTACAGGTTCAGAGATGCTCTTCTACATACATTGGTTGTAATGAGTGGTCACTTGAGTTATTGTTCTTTTCTCAAAGCAGCATGGCCATTCTTCTCTGACCTCTGGCATCAACAGGGCATTTTTGCTCAGACAATGGCAACTCACAGGATATTTACTCTTTTTTGGACCATTCTCTACAAAACCTAGAGGTGGGAGTGTGGGAAAATCCCAGTAGATCAGCAGTTTGTGAAATACTCAGACCAGCCGATCTGACACCAACAACCACACCACGTTCAAAGGCACTTAAATCACCTTTTCTATCCAGTCTGATGACAAACTTCAGCAGTTTGTACTGGCCATGTCTACATGCCTAAATGCACTGAGTTAGTGCCATGTGACTGACATCATGTGTTAATGAGTAGTTTAACATGTGTACCTAATAAATAGGCCAGTGAACATATACAGTCTATTTTGTTGCCAATCATTCACTACGATCAAAATGCATCTGTTTATTATTTTGCTATCTAACTTTCATTCTCTTTGTTCATGTAATACAGACACAGAAGTAACTCCATAGCAGCGGTCAGTCATGTATGAAAAATAAATACATTAAATTGACTGCAATGAGTAAAAATAGCATCATCGTTGACCTTTGCAAGAGCAGAAAATGTTTAACAGAATAAATCTGATTCATAGACATTCATTCGTGGGATTGAGATTAACCTGACATGTTGTTCCGGAACAAAGATCTTTGAAGCTGATGTTAGGACACGTCAGAATTTGAGAGGATGACGGTGATGGTAACCCGACTCCCCTGCAGCCTTTACAAGCCCCAGTGCACACATACACAAGTACACTGCATGGAACAGGACCATGGGATCATTCTGCAGTATCTCATTTTAAAGTGCTCATTTTATTACCTTCTTCAGAATAAACATTAAAAAACTGATGGAAAAGGGCAGATTTCTGCCTGGGTGCCATCTGGTTTCTGAAATATCACCACACCATCAGTTGATTTCACAAACACACACCTACGCGAATCTGAGATCCAGTCCTGTTTGGTACCTGTAAGAGCTGATCTCAGAAAAGCAACAGGAAAATTCAAAAATAAACCTCATTACCACCACTTTTAGAGCCAAATATCTGCTGACATTAAAGCTGTCAGGGCTGTGAAATCCCCTTCAAAAGTCCAAATAGCTCCAACGGCAATATTTACTTCCTTATGTCTTAATCATCACCTGCTGATGTGTACATTTTGACTGCCAACAAGAGTTGTAAGATGACTATTTTATGCCTCAAATGGAAGGTAAAAAACACCAAACCTGAACTCACAGTCAAACTGGGGAGTGCCGGTCCACAACAGTCTAAAACCGTCCCCCCAGGTTTCTCCCAGCGGCCCCAGCTGGCATTCTGGTTCGGTTGCAGGAGGCATCGGAGCGACTTCAGCCGACTCCTCAGCTCTCTGATGAGGCCAATGAGGGCACACACACACGCCGGCCTGGCCTCATGTGTCATCACGAGCCAGTTTTGCAGAGCCTGGAGTTGTTGCAGCGATAACTTTGGACTAGAAAGGACAAACTGGAGTGTCTAAGCCAGTGTGACGGGATACCCGGAGAAAGAGGAGGAAAAGGAGGGGGAGACAGATCCAAATTGGGAAGGGAACTGGGAACTGGGATCCCCCCCACTCCTCCGCAGTCCTCTACCAACATGCAGCTGTAACCTTCCACCCAGTGTTTCCACCAGGTGTCCTGGAGATCCCCACTCCCTCCGCAATCACATAACTCCCCAACTAAGATTAAATACCACGGGGAAGAAAACTCCCACAGCTATTTTCACACTCTGACTTTCAGGAAAAAGATCCCACATGCAGATTTCATTTAAAAATATCAATGAGTCTGAGCTTTAAAGTGTCAGCTGAACATGTTAGAGTGTAAATAATTCTTTTAAGATACAGACTCATTCATTCCATTTCTAATATCCCCTCCTTTAACTCCTACAAGCCAGGGAGCTTGTTATAAATACATAAGAAGATAATCTATTAAAAAAAAAACATTCCCCACTCGCCCTGTGGGCAGCCTTTTGTCCTTCAAGCTCAGGTTCCTCTATGAGATGCCTTTGCGGCTGGATAGCGTTGTGGTAAGACCTTTTTTACAAGGGAGACTGCAGTTTGAATCTCAGCTGCAGCAAACCTCCAGCGGGGGCCCTTAGGCAAAACGCCCTCACACTATATAGATATGTGTTACTAAAACATATATAGTGCTGCTAATCATTGTTTCCCAGTCATTTTATTTTAACAGGTATATTTGGTTTCTTGTTTTTTATTATTATTATTGTGTATTATTATCCATTAAAATGTGTATAATACAAGGCATTGTCAAACATTTCCTCTGCTGTGGAGAAATGATTATCAGCTTACTGTATTCACACAAACACAGAAAGATTGATCTGCAGAATGTGTCAGTTTGCACCAAAAAAAAACTTTTTTTATAATATTGATACAACAATCTCGTTTATGACAACCCCTTTCTATCTTTAGAAATTCTCCAAATTACCTGTGGTTAGCACACTCATGTACCATCATGTATGGACACATTTCTCTTAGTCTAGACAACTCGGGACATCTTGACTCTTTGGTACGGGCATGAATACCCTCAGAGCTCAGCTCCATGTAATCTGAGCAAAAATACTTGTCAAAGTACAATCATACATGAAATTAAGGCAAGAAAAATTGAAAATAAAGCACATGAGCAGCTTGAGTCCATAATAACCATGGTTTAAAAAAAAAAAATGATTTCAACTGTGGCAACAGCAGATGGCAATTTTAGCAAACATGGCATCACCATTAAGTATGATCCCAAGATCAATCTGGTTTTTGTAACATGCAGATCAGAAGAACAGTTACAGGTATATGGCCAAAAATGTAAAGATTCTACAGGAAATCCCACCTAGTGGCCAATGTGTATTTTCAAAATGGCTTAAAATCTAGTTAGTTCCAGATCTCATGGATGTCTATCACTGTGCCAACACTCAAATTCCTGTGTCAAATAGTTTTTGTATTATCGTGCTTTCAAGAAGGATTTTCGGCTGCGGTGGCAGTGATGGCATGGTGTCACCACGAGAGTATGTAATCCCACGATGAGTTTGGTTTTTGTTTCATGCAGATCAGCATATGGCTGAAAATGTGCATTTTTTCAACAATTTCAGCAAGGGCACCAGCAGACGGCAATGGTAGCAGACACAACATGGCATCACTATGAACGTGTATAATCCCATGATCAATTTGGTTTTCATTTAATGCAGACCGGGCAAACAGTCACAGAGATGTGGCTAAAAATGTTAATTTTTTTTACAGATAACAGCACCTAGTGGTTTATCTGTATTTTGAAAATGGCCAAAAGTCAAATCAGTTCTAGATCTCACTGTGCCAAAATTCAAAATCCTGCGTCAAACAGGTTTTGTCCTACACGATGACATGGAGGATGGCGGTGGAAGTGCTGATGACTTCATCATATCCCTGCTTTTTGTACATAATAAATGCATTTATGACCCTTTGCAGATCAGCTCTAGAAAGTTTATTAAGCTTAAGGAAGTGGGACTGGACAAAAAGGAGGAAGCAGTTTATTCAAAACAAAGCAGGGCCAAGGATAGAACCTTGGGGAATGTCACAATTAATATGGGCAACAGAGGCTTGGGAATCAGCTATGGTCACAGAAAATGTTCTGTTAGAGAAATAAGAACACAGAAAACATAAAGCAGAGCCTCTAATCCCAAACCCAGGTTTCTTGTTGGTGAAGGAGAATAGAGTGGTCAACTGTATCAAATCAAAAACTGCTGCTCCCTAAAAGGTCATGACCTATAAAATGCAGCAGGCCTCTCAGCACTGCTGGTTAGGTTTGGATTGCTCCTTGGAAGTCCACTTCTAACTGGCTGCACATGCACCTCTGTGATTTCACCCAAGACTTTAAACTTGAGAGCGCAGTGGTTTACATATTTGCCTTACAAGTGAAAGCTCCCTTGTTCGATTCCAGGTGGAGGCACAAGCCCCTCTCACCATGGAGGGTTGTGTGAGGAAGGGGAATGTCACAATCTGGCATAAAACAATCTGGCATAAAACCCCTGCTAAATTACCAATGAGAATTGATCCGCTGTGGCAAACCCTTGGGGAGAATACAAGGGAGCAGCCGAAGGTACTTCTCAGAGTAAACATCAAATTCTTTGCAGACTCAGTGAATTATTGCAGCTCTCTTGCACTTTCCGATTATCTCTCACAAACCGATGAATAGGAAAATTGTGGTTTAGTATCATAATCCATGTATCTTGTCGTCCAAATATGTACGTAATCTCATATTTAAGTAATAAAATGTAGTGCTATCCTCCTCGTGTTTATGCAACGACCACATTCTGACACAGACAAACACAAGCTGACACACAGGCGACAGTGACGCAAACGCAAGAGAATCAAACATCCACCAAACCCACAGCCAACCCTGTCCAACTCAAGCACAGACACAATGTGGTTACAGACACTTCCCATGAAACATCCTCCACCTGTCATAAACCCCCACCCGCACTCACTCAGACACAATGTGCAAAATGTCAGTGTTATCCGCCGACAGGACTGCTGACATTTCTTTGATTACCTCCACCTGTTGTCACCTTTCCTCAGTGTGGACTTATTTCCACTCATACACAAACCAGTGAGGCAAAAATCAAATTTGATTATGCTGAAAACAAAGAGTGCCTGCATGTTTATGACTTCTAAAAACCATTAGAGGCTTACATTTATTTATATACTACCAATCAATCAAGCGGACCCATGAAATATTAAAGGTAGAGAAGAAGGCCTAGCCAGTTTAGACCTCAGCACTTTCTAGCAGCGGCAGCAAGCTCTGACCCCTTGCTTGCCTTTGCTGCCCTCATGAATGGTGGCACGCACCAGAAAATGACATTTCCACTGCTAGCGTGGACCCCATTTTGGTGTTGTTTCATCTGGTTGTGCACCTCTCGATTTTTGTAACCTGGCAATGTGACATGGTTGGGTTGGAGACACGACTGCACAAGCGGGCTGCTCTTTACCACTGAGAGATTCTCAGATTACACACAAGGCGATGTTATAACAGCTGGAAAAGAATAAACTTTCTGGAGAAATCTCCACATTTGCTTCCCGTTTTGACTTCTTCTATGATTATGGCAGTACTGTTGCAAGACTTATTGTTTAGGAGAAGACTGCACCAAGTCCAGCATGTCTTAAGCGCTAATACCAATATTATTTATTATGATTTATTTTCCTTATTTTTAAAGTTATATAAATATATTAACTCTTCCAGGCTGCTGTAATTGAGTAAATAAAAGGTTAATGGTAACAGTGAGCTAGTTTAATGGCTAGGTTAAAAGTTGTAGCCATCCATTCATCAGTTCATTTTCTGCCACTTCCTCGAGTCCAGATGAGGGGTGTGGCAGAAGAACATCCCCTGAACACCTCACCTTGGAGGCATCCAGGAGGCGTTCTGGTCAGATACTTGAAACACCTAAGCTGGTTCCTGACAGTTGCAGCTTATGCCAAAAAAGCTCTTAAAAAAACAAAACTCCCTAATCCTTAGACCCAGGAAGGAAGAAGGCAGAAATAACGTATATTCAAATTGTTTAATTGTCTGTTTTTCATTTAATAAATAACTAAATGGGATCGTTGGCAAAATTTTGACAGCACTACCGCCCCAGAAGACGAGAGAAAGTAGGAAATATTCCCGTTTACCAACATAGTCATCATAATGGTGACGTTTTGCTATGATACTCATACTCAAAAATTGTCAGGTGAAAAACTGGGCTAAACAAAAAAAAAAGTTCTCTTTGGATTGTAACACTAGGGAGCGAGTATAAAACTGATTGGGTTGCAGTTTTTAACAGAGCTTAAATGTGTTTTTCATCCCTGAATATTTCATGTCGATATCTCCTGCGCTTATGAAGCTATGAGGGCTCAAAAATGCTAAAACTGCAAAATTTTGACCCACTCCTATGTACTCTGAGGGCCTGTAATTCAGAAAATATTCACAGTAAGAAGGTAAAAACTTGCATGGCTTCATTAAATATGTAAAAATTACCGCACAAAAAAACTCAGCTGATTTTGAGGGTGTCAGCTGGGAACTTTGAAGGATTTTATAAGTCTTGACCCTATTACATTTTATTAGCAAGGTTTTGTATAAGTCAAAAACTTATTCATAACGGCTCACAATTTACACAAGTTCCCCGTTTCTCAGTTTCAGGCCTGGGCGGGTAATTTCAGGCAACTTCTGTCAACTTTTTATTTACATGTATGACACAGTTTGGCCTGTAAAAGGAGCTTTTGGCTGTGACTGAGTTCTCTTTGACAATGAATAGCAAGTGTGAGACACAGAGAGGAAACGAGAGGAAACATTTCCAACGTCACATGCATATCCCTTATTAACTGTGCTAATAAAAATAGATGCAAGTGGGACTCGAGTAATAATGCCAACCAGACTGTTGTTATGTATTCCTTACGTGTGTGTGTGTGTGTGTGTGTATAAGTGAGAGAGAGACACTGAAGCTGCTGGTTGCTTTAAATTCCTGTTGATCTAAAGCTTTTTCCACTGTTGCTCTC